>OOFG01073964.1:6336-17087 GCA_900323295.1 Molva molva
CATTATTTTGATAAAGAACTCATCTGTTGCTGTGTGAAGAATCTAATTCAGTGTATATTTTTTAAATATATGTAAATGGTGATCACCCACTTTGATAAAGTGAGACTTTGAGAAAGATATAAAAAGAGTAAGACTACGAGAGTATTTCTTGTAGCAGTCTCTATGTTCATCAATGAAGGGAAATAAATCTAAAATAAATCTCAACAATTGAACTCCTGTTTGACTTTTTTCATTATTATATTAAGAAAGTATTTAAACAGTTGGCTTTTTGTGTTGTGTGTCAGATATTCTAACGATCACATATTGGGTTGTAAAAATATTGAGAAAATAATTTTGATTAATCATAAACCAGGTTAATATCCATATGCCCCCATGTTAACTTTATCCGGTTAAAGACGGTACACCGATTTGACATGGGCCTACAACAACTTTGACTCAAATATTTGTGCATAAAGGGTTAGAATTGAAATAACATTGATAAACATTTATTTTAGTGACCTATTTTTGCTCGCGGAAGAAGCGAATCGCGGTGTCAGCCAATGAGAGGAGGGTCCGTCTCAAGACGCACAATATTGACCAATGAGGGTCGGGAAAGTATCACTCAGTTTTCACAGCAGACAGAAACAGGAAGTGATCTTAGTCAAAAAAATAGCGTCCTCCGAAAGTTGTTGTTCATTTGATTTTAGTGCGCTTTGAATTTAATTTTAAACTTAAATGTTGGACCTTATATTCCGTAGTATAAAGTAAGAATGCAACTTACTTTCCGAGTTTAGGTGGGCGTTACGGATACGGTGCAAGAAACCAAGATATGAGGTAACAGATTGATATAACGTTTCTTCACTGTCTGCATCGCTATTGACTTATTGCAATACTTTCTGCATTGAAATGGACATAAATAAATGGTAGGTTATACAACACACCGATAGCTGGTGTTGGTTTTGTTTTGTGTGTTTCGGTCGTCTACGTGCCAACATATTGGAACAGCTCGATTGGGTTCAGCTTTTGCTTCACTGAAAATATACTATCTCTATGTTTTCAGATAACGCTCGTCCACCGTCTACTTTGACCTAGTGATGTGTGCATGCCAGCCAGTGGTGAACCTGAGAGACTATGTCTCTCTTCATCCACCTGAAGTCACCTTCTTCCTCTGCCTTTTGAGTCTATCCTTCTCCCTCCTCTGCCTCCGTTTCTATGGACAGACTCACACTTTGCCAAACCCTGACACAACAACGGTAATATACAATGAAAACCGATCACATATAGATGAATAAAGACCGACATTTTTAACTGAGTGTGGTAAATACAAATGTACATCTAGCCTATTTAAATGCACCCAACAGACTAATTAACGGTTATTACGTTGCATGAAAATGCAAAGATTCAGCATTGAAATTTTAGTTTGGCAAAACGCAGCGTTAGGACGTGCCATAACCCTTTGATTCCTTCAGGACTGGAACCGCCTGCTGTCATCCCTATCAAAGTTCCAGTTGTGCGCTGAAGCCAATGGCAGTTGGGTGGAGCAGCTCTCCCAGACGCCCCCTCCTCACCCACAAGATCCGGTGGATAGCGGACCATCAGATGACACCCAGCTGCATCGGAGAGTGCCGTTGGTGGTGGCGGCCTACAGCTCACCCAGCCCTCCTCTGGAGGAGCTGAGCCTGCACACGGCGCTGGTGGCCTCACAGCTAGGCCTCTCAGGTGAGGGTGGATTAGCATGTGAGGCTAAATGAACAAGCATATCTCCAAAACGTTATCAATGGCATCCATCAGGTTGTGTATTTGATCCATAACACACAGTACAGGTTAATCTCCTGTTCACATGCTCTCTTCCCCAGGCAATGCCGCTGTGAATGTGACCGTACATGTGTTGTCAGAAGGAAAGGAGAAATATACATGTCTTACCATAAGCGGCCCCACACATCTCCTGCCTTTGGACCTGTGAGTTTGTACCGTTAAATACTTTAGACCTTTCACACATGCCATCATTCATCACACATCAAGACATGAGTTGGGATTTTGGTGTGCTTGTGTTTCCAGACTGCCCCCTGAATGTCCACAGACTGAGAATGTCCCGCCCACCGTTCACGTTGTCACGCTGACATCCAAGGCCCAGCTCCCCTCCGCCTCCCAGAGCTGCTTCAGTTTACAGTCCTACCATGACCCCTCACTCACGGTCATGCTAACACAGGTAGGCCTTCACCTTGTGCTCCCGTATAAAATGTGCTATTTAAATATAGTTTGACTACCGTGCACAACATCGGCTAAGATCCGCTGCTCACCGCCTGCTTGGCCTCTGGCCCCCCCACGCCTCCGCAGGAGGACCAGGCGTTAGCGGGGCGACACCTGTTGGAGGTGGGGGTGTGTCTGCTGGGCATGTGTCTGCTGCTGTGTTTATACGCCAGCCACACACACTCCCCTCGCCGACACCAGGGGAGAGCACTGGACCGGCACACATGTACAGTAAGTCCAATGTTACAGTTGCTTTCATGCCCTTTATCGTTTGGTTGGGAATCGAACTAACCGATTATAAAGTTAATCAATTCGTCAAGATGGTCTAACGGACCTTTTGGGTTTTTCACTCCAAGGGGAAATGGACATTTGGAAATTTGGAAATTGGGATTGGATGTTATATAATTCCACTAATAAACGGTTTGAAACCGTTTGTATAATTATTTAGTGGGCCAGATAAGTTTAGCTTGTCCCTGTCTAATGTCTAGACAGCGTTGATGTTTTAAAACGTTTTACAGACCACCTACTTAAACATGGCTGCCTTTCTTTTTTGTTATTACAGCAACAGCTCATTGAGCCATCCGACTGACTTCATATTTTTGCCCACTTTTTCTTGAAGAAACTTGAGTTAAATCTTTGAACATAAGATGGATAGCCATTATGGAAGTCATCTATGGAATTCAATATCCAAAATCAACATGGTGTCATTATCTGCTAACACAGGATTCTCAAGTAAATTCCAAAGTGCAGTTTCAAACGACTTTGCAATAACCCTGGTTTAAGTTGTAGCACATTGGATGTACTGCTGTTAATATAAACTTTGATCCATTAATTATTTTAATTATATTTTTGTTCTACTCTGAGAGTTGTTTTATAATAATATCAAATAAATGAAATGGTCTTAATGTTAAATATGTTTATGTTCCTGTGATTAGGTTTCTGTGGTTTTCTCGATTTGTATTTCAACTGTTTCCTTCATCAGATACCTTGGCCTCCAACCAGTGGATAAGATTACATCAAGGTTCATCTACAAGTCATGGTTCTTGCTAAGCCTACTCACTGAATGAACTGTGATTCTGAATGGGTCACATAATAAAAAAAGACAAACATGACAGAATCCGCTGCAACAAAATAAAAAGATTCCACAGCAAGTGTACACAAGTGCAGTATAAAAATGACATCAAGTTCATATCCAAGCTGCCTTCAAATGTAAAGTTAAGTGGCAATTTAAGGATCCATTGGAGGCCAGACCAACCTAGGTATAATTGTATTCTTTACAAGTTTTCTCACAATGCATTAGCATTTACAGGTTAATTATAAGTGCTACACCCATTATTTTTAGCGACCCAAAAATGGCCCTTCTAGTTGGTTGGAGTTTTAAACAACTGACACCAAACACATTTCCGTGTCAATTTTAAAATGAATGTATCAAGTAACCACGTGAATCGCGCAGAAGGAGGTGGATGGGTAACTTCCTGTGGAGGAACCTCCGCGGTGCGCATGCCCATGTCGCTGCTGCTGGGAGTGCGGAGGAAAGTATCAAGAGACGGGTGGTTTTCGACGGCCTGTCGTCAACGACGCATGTTTTTCGGATAAGAAACGGACGCTATTGGGCTTTAATTTCTCCTGGAAGAAACTCGCACACAAGTCGGCTTTCTTCACACGATTTGCAAAGTTAGTGAAAGCCCCTGAAATGGCGCAGGTAGCCAAGTATGCAGTCTTTAGCAAGCTAGCTAGCTAGCGGTGCATTGGCCCTATGTGGAGGCGCTGTCTGGTTAGCTGCATAAGGGTTGCATAGAATATGGGGGGCATAAACATTGATCATATAAACAATGTTTTAGTGTTTGCGCATCATTCGACACCACACCAGCCTTGCATAGTTCGCACTTCTACCGGGAGTATCCGTTAGTATCACGACATGGGTGGTGTTCAAACTGGGCTTCCAACGTGACACTTTAAAAGCTACACACATTTCTAGAAAGATTGTGTTAAAGTTGTATTTAAGTGAAGGAAATCTATCTTGGGTGCATTTGGCAACAATGCATTTGATGACAATTTGAGCCCGTGGGTCTTTCCTCGCGTGTTAATAAACGTAACTTGTGTATCTCAGGGATGAGGGTTCGCGAGTAGAGCTTTGCGGGGAGGAAGTGACCAGTAGACCACTGAGGTCCACGGACCTGACCCCTGTGGGAGGGAATGGCCTACCACAGCTACAGCAGCCTGAACAGGGCACAGCTCACGTTTGAATACCTGCACACAAACTCGTAAGTATCTTAATAAAGAAGCACAATAGACTATGGTCACTCTAGTTAGGGATGTCCGGCATGCCAATGCAACCTCGGTCTTTCATGTAGATTGCAAGGAAAACCTAACATTTTACTCAACTTACATCAACTTTAAATGTTGTGTATATATTTTTGTATACATAAATGGCATATATTCCCACTTGACCACACACAAAAGTTGTCATTCAACCACAAACGATCAATGTCTCCCGAGTATGTGTTCGGTCATGTATCTGTGTTATTGTGCTGTCGTTTCTCAACATATGATTCAGTCACAAATCCAAAGCATTACAAAGTTTAACATTTGCATACATGTTTAAAATAACCTTATCTTTCACTGTATTTCACAGTCAAATATACCTCTATTAAGTGCAAAATAAAATATGTGTGGTAAAACATATCAAAATGCCAAATGGACTATATATTAATTTGAAGTAATGTTCAGTAAACAAAATCATTTCAGTCAAAACACACTCACACGAATCACATAAACATTTGATGTCATCAGTACGGTTTTATCTGTCAGCTCTGAGCTGTGTGGTTCCTGGGAGCAGTGAGTGGGCTAACGACATGTCCTTGTGTTTCAGGACGACTCATGAGTTCTTGTTCGGCGCGTTGGCCGAACTTGTTGACAATTCCAGGTACGGACACGGGTCATGTGATGCGGACACGGGTCATGTGATGCGGCCAGGGGCTCTAACGCAACATCAACACCCATTCTCATAATTGTTTCTTTGTTTTTACAGAGATGCAAACGCTACCCGAATAGACATCTATACAGGTACACGTCAGAATGCATGATTTCATCTAACAGAGGATATATTTACATTTAATTTAGCAGACGCCTTTATCCACAGTGACTTGCAAGTGAGGCTGAGAACAATCAAAGTATTCAACCAAAAGTGGGGTAGAAATTTAAAATGCTGCACAGACGTTCAACATAACAGTAAAGTAGGAATAGCCATAGGAATCAGAAATGCAAGGCTAGTTTATGTATTCATTTGATTCAATTAGTCGTAGTTCCAACAGTAGAGATCACATATCAAAGTGCTTTCTAAATTCTGCAACAATGTTACAGCTCAACTAAGTGCCTTCTACACTACTAGTGCGAGATAATCCCAAATGCACCTACCTATCTATATATATATATGTACACTCTATCACTCTATCTATATATATGTACACTCTATCACTCTTATCTATATATATATGTACACTCTATCACTCTATCTATATATATATGTACACTCTATCACTCTATCTATATATATATGTACACTCTATCACTCTATCTATATATATGTACACTCTATCACTCTTATCTATATATATATGTACACTCTATCACTCTATCTATATATATGTACACTCTATCACTCTTATCTATATATATATGTACACTCTATCACTCTATCTATATATATGTACACTCTATCACTCTTATCTATATATATATGTACACTCTATCACTCTATATGTACACTCTCTTGCTTTAACACAAAGCTTTACTACCTTCTGGGCCAACAGAAAATAGACCAGAGCTACGGGGCGGCTACACGCTGTGCTTTCTGGACGATGGCACCGGAATGGACCCGAGTGAGTGTAACCTCCCCAGCTCATACTCTGCTTGATTTAGTGTGGTCTTGTTCTGCCTTGGGTCCTGCCTTTTTATTTTTCAACGTGAAATGAATGTAAAAACTATACAACAAATCAATCAGCCTTACACCAATGCAACCTTTTAAAGCAGAAACCAACAACTTGTCAATTTAAACGTCTCATAAACAGCCTGCGTAGTTATGGGGAAATAATGAATTGGGGGCTGTAACAATGTCCATGCTATAGCCACCTAGGTGGCTTTTCTGGGCTCCTCCAGACCAAGGACGCAGGGTGGTGGTGTTGAAAACCGGTTTATTGTAGAGATTGAGTATAATGATACAGACAGATGGTGCTCCATGCTGCCATGTAGGAGATCTCCCTGAGTGTGTGTGAGGATGGCTGGTTCAGCCTGTTGCTCAATGTGCAACAGGTGAGCAGCCTCACCAGCCCCAGAGTCCACAATCAGTCTGACTCGGCCAGGTGAGGCTGCTGAAACCAGCCATCATCCACACACTCCACAGGGGCATTTAGAGGCAGGGGGTTTACAAACGATAGGGGGGGGGGACGTCCCACAGCATCAGCCCTACACATAGATCTATAGACATTAGAAACATACAAACTAAAGCACACCAGGTCAGGAAGGCTGACCAGGCCAACATTATAGCATCTTATTACTCAGCTTTGTTAAATACTTGACATTACATTCTGCGGTCTGTTCTTTTGTATAACAGACCGTTGCTATGGACACAGTACCAACCGTATCTTACGGAATACTTTTTTATGCAGAGTATTCAAATCATTTTTAAATCAATAAAATCTTTCTTTTGTTGTATTTTGTGTCAAATGATTGGTTGATTTATTAATTAGCCGTGTAATAAGCGGTTAATAAACCCTGGGGTTTATGTCACAATAATGACCGGCTCGCTGTACGTTTTCCTTACATATCAATTTGATTCTATATTTATTATATGCATATATATTTGTGTATGCATAAAAAGTCATGTGATGAAGCGTATTGTAATCCTGCTCCCTTTAGATGAGGCGACTCATGTGATCCAGTTTGGAAAGTCCAGTAAGCGGTCGTCTGAGTCCAGCCAGATCGGCCAGTATGGAAACGGGCTGAAATCGTAAGCATCCTCATATTAACACTCTCAATGACTTATACACTGTTTATGATATATATATATGTGTCTTTATACACTGTTTATGATATATATGTGTCTTTATACACTGTTTATGATGTATATGTGTCCTGTTTATGATATATGTGTCTTTATACACTGTTTATGATGTATATGTGTCCTGTTTATGATATATATGTGTCTTTATACACTGTTTGTGATATATATGTGTCTTTATACACTGTTTATGATGTATATGTGCCCTGTTAATGATATATATGTGTTTTTATACACTGTTTATGATATATGTGTCTTTATACACTGTTTATGATATATATGTGTCCTGTTTATGATATATGTGTCTTTATACACTGTTTATGATATATATGTGTCCTGTTTATGATGTTTATGTGTCCTGAGTATTTTCCGAGACATTCAACATCCACTGTTTGTTTCCTCAGTGGCTCCATGCGAATCGGGAAGGACTTCATCTTGTTTACGAAGAAGGAGAACACCCTGACGTGTCTCTTCCTGTCCAGAACTTTCCACGAGGAGGAGGGGCTAGATGAGGTCAGGGTCGGGGGTCAAGGTTGACTGGTCTGCTGCGCTGAAGGCTTAGGATGTGCTTTCTGTTGCTCTCCTTATCCCATGTCAAAAGCTGGGCCTGGCTTGTAGCGTGGGCATGGGGAGAAACGGGTCTTTATTTTTATAATCTTTATCTTTCAGTTAAAATGATTTATTCTGGAGTAAATAACATCCAGTAGAGAAAATGAATGTAAAGGAAACCAAAAAAGGGCACGGCGTGTTGGCATTACATTTAATAATGGCACATATTCCATTAAACCACATTTTTCATTAAACTTCCTCCAGTGTTCGTGTCAAAATGTGACCAATGTATTGGTCATACTCACTGACCGGCAGAATAGTCCCCCAAAACTATAATAAGGGGAGGGGGGGGGGTTTTAAGAGCGGGTTAAGGGCAGGTTAAGACAAAGTGAGATGAGACGGAAGAAATGGATTAATTAGAGCCAACGGCAACTAAACAACAAAGGTGATCAGCCCTCCATCCTCATTCAGCCCTCCATCCTCATTCAGCCCTCCATCCTCAGGTCATCGTTCCGCTGCCCACCTGGGACCTGAACACCAAGCAGCCCCTGACCTCCGACCCAGAGAAGTACGCCATCGAGACGGAGCTCATCTATAAGTACTCCCCCTTCAAGAACCAGCAGCAGCTCATGGAGCAGTTCAGCAAGATCGACAGCAGCAGTGGTGAGGATGGGTTCATCTCTGTAGAGCGGAGAAGACGTACGGTTTAGCACTGATCCCTCCTTGAGACGCACATAAACAGAGTAGCTCCTATTCGGGAATTATTTTAAGGTCATTACTTATTTTTTAACAACTTACTTTTACTCAACCTTTTGTGTTTCATTCTTCACGGTATGTCAGCCCATTAGTCACCCGTTGAACTCCTAATAATCCCTGGGAAGGTTTCTTTGAGATTTAAGGGTGCTGCTTGCTCTTTGGAGGGCTAAAGGTTACAGGGGTGTTGTCAAACTAACTGATTAAGGTGGATAAACTGACTCAACATGTCCCGCTCTACAGGTACTCTGGTGATCATCTATAACCTGAAGCTGATGGATAGCCGTGAACCGGAGCTGGACGTGGAGACGGACCATCAGGACATTCTGATGGCCGGGACTTCTGTTGAAGGCGTGTAAGTGTTGCCTCTCGCTCCTACTCCTCCTTTATTAAAACAAAATGTGCGTCTCTGCATGGGGTCTCCTCCACAGGAGGCCGGCGGGACTCTTGCGTCTCAGGACCCGGCCCCACTGCAGGAGAGCACAGGACTACAAAGCCTTTAAATCAGTTTCACACGGTGACCTCTTGCTGCTGCGTGTGACGCCGCGATGCACCCGCTGTCTCCCATCTAACAGCCAACGCTAACCACGCCCCCCTCTCTAACCACGCCCCTCTCTAACCACGCCCCTCTCTCCCGCCACACCATAACTAATGGCTCCTTCCTCCCCGACAGGAAGCCAGAGAAGCGGTCGTTCCGAGCGTATGCTGCGGTCCTGTATATCGACCCGCGCATGAGGATCTTCATCCAGGGACACAAGGTCCGGACCAAGAGGCTTTCATGCTGTCTCTACAAGCCACGGTACGCAGAGCGCTCAGGACCGCAGGCGGATTAGGGGGCTCTTTGGAGGGCTGGGGGGGCCTGTGAGGGCTAGTAGACGGCCTGTGAGGGCTAGTAGATGGCCTGTGAGGGCTAGTAGACGGCCTGTGAGGGCTAGTAGACGGCCTGTGAGGGCTAGTAGACGGCCTGTGAGGGCTAGTAGACGGCCTGTGAGGGCTAGTAGACGGCCTGTGAGGGCTAGTAGACGGCCTGTGAGGGCTAGTAGACGGCCTGTGAGGGCTAGTAGATGGCCTGTGAGGGCTAGTAGATGGCCTGTGAGGGCTAGTAGATGGCCTGTGAGGGCTAGTAGATGGCTAGTGAAGCCCTTTGAGACTCACTTTGATTAAGGCTTTACAAACTAAATAGACTTGATTTGACTGTTTTATGTAAAGGTTTTATGTATGTATTTTATTTTCCGATTTGTGATTATCTAGCACCTGCAGTCTAGAACCCACTTTAAACTTTAGAAATCAAGAAAGTGTTGTGCAGTCTAGGAAACACTTGATATATGATCTCCTGTTTGCACTACAAATATCAAAACAATAAAAGCCCTTTCTGTAGCTACTCTTATTTTGACTGAAGGCTTTGAGTTCTCAGGCCTCACTTGTAAGTCACTCTGGATAAAAGCATCTGCTGAATAAAATGTCAACGTCACGTCTACGACATGACCAACTCTTGTTCCACAAACAGGTCCTACAAGTATTCGTCGACTCGCTTCAAGACTCGCGCGGAGCAGGAGGTGAAGAAGGCCGAGCATCTCGCAAAGATCGGTGAGTCACCGCCCCATTCTGACGAACCACCTGGCAGCATGTCAAGGCCTTGAGTGAGCCCTACGACGGCTCCTGCCTCTGCCCTGTCTGCTCTCTCTGCTCTCTTTCTGCTCTCGCTGCTCTGTCTCTGCCGCTGCTCTGTCTGCTCTCTCTCCTCTCTCTCTCCTCTCTCTCTCTGCTCTGTCTCTCCTCTCTCTGCTCTCTCTCTGTTCTCTCTCCCCTCTCTGCTCTCTCTGTTCTCTCTCCTCTCTGCTCTCTCTATCTGCTCTCTCTCCTCTCTCTTTGCTCTCTCTCCTCTCTCTGTTCTCTCTCTGCTCTCTCTCTGCTCTCTCTCCTCCCTCTCTCTGCTCTCTCTCCTCTCTCCTCTCTCTGCTCTCTCTCTGTTCTCTCTCCTCTCTCTGCTCTCTCTGCTCTCTCTCTGTTCTCGCTCTGCTCTCTCTCTCTCCTCTCTCTTCTCTCCTCCTCCTCCTCTCTCTCTGCTCTCTCTCTGCTCTCTCTCCTCTCTGTCTCGCCTCTCTCTCTCTCTCTCCTCTCTCTCTCTCTCTCTCTGTCTCTGTCTCTGTCTCTCCTCTCT
>OOFG01074014.1:0-10026 GCA_900323295.1 Molva molva
GTCAGAAAGTAGGACATAAGGTCATAAAAGAACACACAAACACACTCACGCACGCAGGCACGCACTCACACCATTCACACACACACACAAATAAACACAAACACACACACACGCACACACACACACACACTACACACACACACACACACACACACACACATATATATATATATACAAATAGAGCAAATACCTTGTATGACTCAGGGGCTTACCTTCTCCCACCACACCCCAAAATAACGTTGTTTTGTTCCAATACACCATTCTACAGCTTAAAATTCCCAACGTCATTGTATCAGATCGTTAATTAATCGCAAATCAACCAGCGATTGACAGCACTCTGATCCAATGGCGTTGGGCATTGTCAGACGACAGTACTCTAGCACAATGGCGATGGGGGGCCACCAGGGGGGGCAATCATATTTCATGCGGTGGGCGGTGCCACCCCTCGCTAGGCCCGCCCCTGACAGCTTCACATTTGTTTAGCATAAGCTGTTATTACAATTTGCAACAATTGCAGCTGCCTCAAACGAATGTGTTGAAACCGTTTCTGGATACACAGAGGGGATGTTTTGACGTTGTGTGTAGGGGGGTTATTTTAAATGTTTAGTACTAGATGTAAGACTTTAACTGAGTTGTTTTCAGGTGATATTGTGTTTGAATGCGCATTCTTCATAATATGCTGTTGCACTGCTAACTTAGCAATAAGTGAATGGATGGAATTTTTTTAACTAATATTGCAACCCATATTGTCAGAATAGGTTCATGGCATTTAAGATATTGAATGGCAAACTTTACCCAATAATAGTTTTTCTTAAAAATTGTAATCCCTTGATAAACACAAACCACAAGCAGATGTTTTAGGCCTTTTGAACCAAACTGTAACCTTAAACCGAAAAAAGTGTCTGCAACAAAAAATATGTCATGTTGAGGGATCACCATTCTAATGAAAAAACTAAAGTCGAAAGTTGAAAACGTTTAAAAATAGTACATTATAAATCAACCAATTTAAAACACAAGTGTGATTCGTTTTCTGAATAACTTTTATTGAATATGTTTGTGAAGTTGCTTAATCAGTACACTATGTACAATCAAAAATAGGTCAATAGGTCAGCACTCTTTATTTTAATGCATTTACCAAAACAGGTAGTTGTGGAAGGAAAAATGGATCACCTTTGTTTGTTTTTCTCTTATAAAAAGAAAATGCACAGAATGTAACAAAACATATTTAATGGTTCGTTTTTGATTGTTTTTAAGAGCCTTTTATTTAAGGCACATACAGATCTCTTGGAGGATAGGTTTGACAAAATAATAAAATCTTGCCGTTGTGTGCTTTGAAATGCAAAGCCTTAAAATAATCATTGTTTTAGTTCTATTTGTAATCTAATATATTCTCCATAACTCCATAAATACCTGACCATTTCCTTTAAGAGTGTTAGGCAGAAGAAATATAATGTACAACATACATGTCACAAAAATGCACTTTAAGCTCAGCAGCGAATGGTTTCTGAGATGCAGCGCTGTGAACGTCTTCAGAATTTGAGCGCCAGGTAAAAACTGTACAAACGGCTGCCGAACCATTGCAATCGCTGGTGCTTAGAAAAATAATACAATAATCTAGTGGCACAGAAGTTCCAGGGGCATTGTGGAGTGTGGTGGATAAGTGGCTTTTCATTTGCAATCAGACAATAAGGTGCAGGCAACAGTAACCCCAGGGGATCACAAAGAGGGTTGAGCAACGACTGTTCAGATGGCCCGCATGCTTTCTGTCTGTTGCTGGCGCTCACACACACGTCCTTCAAATTGAAACCTCATATGCTCCGCTCTCCTGCAAAGAGGAGAATATCAACAATACATTTTAGCATTAGTATTCCTTTGCTTAACTAAATGGAAACCAGTTTATTGATTTGTCAATCCGTTCATAGAATGACAAGGTTTTATACACAAAGAGCCTAATATAACAAATATTTCCATTAAGCAATTAATATTGTTAGAGTTACTTGTATATTACTGCCTACTAGAAGCCGTTTTCAGAAGTGCAAAGTGTAGTGACAGGCACCCTTAGTGGTGTCATAGGTGTGTATGAGGTACGTATTAATGAAAAGAGAATGTAAATTATCATACCTCAATGTTCTTCAACAATGAACACATGGAAGAAAGAGTGGAGAATAAATTGGCATTAGTTGAAATGTTATAGGTTGTTATTTTTGCCATTCAACAGTGCCATTCATCTTTCTCTATTGAATGCACTTGCAAGTACACATACACACATGTACGCACACACACACACACACACACACACACACACACACGCATACACAGACGCAAAAACAGACACACGCACACACACATGTGTTTACCATTGTCTCATACACAGAGCTATCAAAGGCTGACTCCCCCAGTATGTGGCTATATGGCAGAGTTGAGGACACTGATAGAGACTTTCCCTGGGCCCTAAAAGAAAACTCAATTAGAATTTGCCAAAAATAACAGCTTTACTTACTACTTTACTTGTTGTAAAAAATACATGCTCATTCCATGCTCAATCATGTAAAGAAATATACTTTCATATTAATAGAAAATGAAATAACCATTTTACCATTTTGTATATAGATTTACTCTAATCACATTTAAATAGAACACGTTCATTTACTTAATAACTATTTCCAAAGATAAGCACTTTGGCCATGGCATAATTTGTGTTAGAAACCTTTGAATAACTTTCTAAGTAAAACATGTGAGGAGAGTGCTCTTCTTTGGGTGAACCTACTTTGAGAAGTAGAGGTAGATTCCGGCGATTAGGAGGAGAAAGAGGACGGTGACAGGAATGAAAACAGCAAACGCTACATTCACTCCTTGTAGTCGTAACTTAGCCACTGATGGAAGAAGCAAACAGGAAACATTCAGCGCTATGGTCAATTGAAAGAAGTGCCTTCTTGTTCTCTTTATTGGAATTTTTGAGACGTTTTAATGACATAAATACACATTTCTTTAAATATGAATGTCTACATGTGCTAAGTTGTGGTCCTTTAAGATGAGAAATTTTAAAAACAAATCTGTAAATTACCCGATATTACTGTGAGGATAATTTATTAGAATGTTTTAGAATTTGTTTGCGATGGTCCGTCAACACACACGTTACTATTTGCCTTTCACGTCGTCTCCAATCATTGCAGCATTTAGCATATTCTCCAGTTAAATGGTGCTTGTTTAATATTTCCAAAAAAGTTTAAATGTATTAAGCTAATTGAGATTATATAATGTACACACTATATAATGTCTGTGTGTTTACAATATAAAATACATATTTATAGATTGTTCATGTTTTTTGTTGATCTTTTCCTGCTACAGGGGAGGCAATACGTGTTTCTAGCAAAACAATTTTTTTTGTGGTTGAACCCAATCAATTCAGGAACAAGTTTGTTTTGCCACTTACCATCCAATCTCTGATCAGTTGTTTGCGCTGAAAAAGTAAGTGAAAAATGTACATGTGAAACATAGCATATGATACATACTTTCCTATTATATTCTAATCTTTTCATACAATACATGGCTGATGATCTGTAACATAAAGAAAGTTCTAATTAAAATAATTTGCTTCAAATGTTTGATGTTTTACCATGGCCATTTAAACAAGTAATGTACCTCCCTAAAGACTAAATAAAATGAAAACCTTTTCACCTTTGGCTGATTGTATTCAGACAAATTATATACCTATTCAACAAAATATTTTGTTGTTAATATAACATATTTATACCAAAATGTAATCAGTTAGAAGAAAACTGAACAAAATAATATATCACAGAAGCAATATCATTAACACTATTCCATGTTTCATGTCAGGAATGAAGTTAAATATATTAAAGATTTGTTGTTGTTGCAGTTTCTCACATTTGCAGACAGGTGGCAGGCCACTCCACTGGGATGGGTGCCCAGGGACACACCGGAGAGCAGGCTCCCCCAGCAACATATGACCCGCCAGGCAGGAGTATTGGAGGCTTTCTCCAGCCTTAAACAGGCCTTTATCGGAACTGGGCACTCCATAGATTGGTGTGCCTGGGTGACTGCATGGCTCATAGGCCTCAGCTTGTAGGGAAGATATATAATGTAAATCATTAGTTGGTGTCCAAGATCATCTACGATCATCTAAGTAACATCATCAGGAACATTCATATACTTTAGTGTGCCATTGCTTAATCCGTTCTTCAACAGCATGATGCAATTGACCTGGAAGTGACTATCAACATCAGGGTACACAAACCATCATAAATACGTACACTGTACATTATTGTAAGAAACGGTCATCAAAGACACCACTGCCAACAGCAATGAATCCCTTGCATCTTCTGTGTCCCATTTATCACGAAGACCCTTGACCTACCAAACAAGTGACGTCACCTAGCACTCATTTGACCAGAAACAGTAATGGCATCCCATGTGTTTCCTACACAGTTGCTGTGGAATTTTTATTTTTATTATTCATCTTTAAGGATCAAATGGCATCAACCTAATCGGCTGTGTTGAAGTGTACATACGCAGGCATCTGGGGAGCTGCTGGTTCCATTTTGGGCCAGACGAGCCATGGTTGTAGCAGGTGACCAGGCTGTTGCCGGACAGCGTAAAGCCCTTGCTGCAGATGTATTGAATGGTGGAGCCGACGTTCAGATGAGGACCTGTCAGGACTCGCCGGCTGTGTGCCACCAGGCCAGGGTCAGTGCAAGACACCACTGACACGAGAGAAAGATGAGCAGACGCAGAAAGGACAGAATAAAGCAACTCTATATTTCTGTATTCTATGGTTCCAAAAGAAAACAATGAGAAATCTGCAAAGGTTTGAAAGTGATAGGATGCCGTTATTGCAGCACAGGGCTGCACAATTAGGATTAACAGATCAATTCAAGTTGCCAAACTGGCAACCACGTCAAATTGCTTTGTGTCCTATATTTTTAGCAGTAGTGATTCCTCAGACCCGCGTGCACTTAATGTCAATGCCTGGGATTCTTCAGAGGGCTTATTGCTGAGTTTGTAATTTGATTTCATGTAACGGCCGTATAAAATCATGTATTCATTTTGTAATAAAATTTTCATAGAATTTTTTGGAATGCAACCTTTCACTATCAGCTAATTGCAGAGGTCAAAATCATTAATATGCAATTGATGTGCAGCCCTAAGCACAGGTATCCAAAACCTCTTTTATCTTAAACAACAGCTTAGCCTGAACGGTTTGACTGCCTAAGCCAAGTAACATTTGCCCTCAGAGGTATTAGATAAAGAGCTTATGTTTGTCTCTCTCAACAGCAAATCCCAAAACCAATTCTAGGCCTAGTAGGAGGGAGGCCAGCATGGCAGCAAGGAAGTCAGCCATGTTGGACCCAGCAATGTCCGTGTTTTAAGCCAGTGTTGCTTGTCAGTTGCCCTGAGAAAAATGATGTCAGTTTTGAACTGTCAGTGTATGAACTGTAAAGGGTATGTTTCGAATTCAACACATGCTGTACATCCACTAGCTTAATTTGCATTTCTGCATGTACATTTTAGATCTGTGAGAGTGGGGGTCCCAAGCATATCTTATCACAATGTAATTAAATAATTCTGTAATAAGCATATCTAACCATTTTGTCTGGCTATGGAAGGAGGGGCTGTCTAAGCTCATTGCCATATTTTGACTTATGAATCCTTTTTAACCTGGTGCCAAGCCAGGCTAGAGGCCAGCCAATCCCTATAAATTCCCCCACTTAAACCTAAAGGGTTTAAGTGTTTAAACCCACACACACATGGTAAACCCTTTACCATTTAAGGGTTTACCATCCTTGCTGTTGAGAAGATTGGTCCTCCGACTAAGCGTGGTAAAGTCTGAAAATGGTGCACCTCTCACAAGTGAAATTCTAAAGCCAAAAGCACTGACAGGCGATGCAATAATGCAATAATGTAGCGTCCAAAATAGACTTGAGTCCTATATACGAAGCAAGCGAAAAAATGCAGCCCGCTACATTCGCGCTCTGTGTGCTTTGCTTCGTTAAAACAACATGATTCTAATTCTTTTTTGTGTCGTGCTATAAATATGAACTGATATTCACACTCTGTCTGCCATGGGCAGCATTGAGCAAATACTAAGAATTGTACAAGTGAAATCATAGTGCAAGGGCTGACTGAATTACCGTCACAATGTCTCATTCATAAATCTTTAGCATTTATTGTGTATTAAAACCATGTTCTGGGTTTGAATCATTACCTTTCTCACAGCCGGGCAGGTCTCCGCTCCAGGTGAGGTCCCACTGGCACATGAGGAGCTCTGAGCCAACCACCTGGTAGCCTGGGTAACACTGGTAGGTCACCACCGTGCCATGTACCAGCTCAGGGTGGGACGAGCTCTTCCAGCCATTGGAGATCTCAGGCAGCTCGGGGCAGGTGTCGTTACGGGGAACCTCTGTGGATCATATATGGGTGCACATTGAAGGTGGATGAAGAAGAACAACATGAAAACCACTTGATTTGTTTTTCCTCCGGAAAACAAATACATAAATGTAAATAAAATGTGCTCTGACAGTTTGGTGCCCTTTACTTACAAAGCTAAATTGGACAAACACTCAAAGTACTACACAAAGTAATATGGCCCCAATATGGCCTATTCAGAGGTACCTTTTACTTTTGAATGGCTTTTTTATTCATATTTTATTTGTCTATAAAAAATGCTCCTTTATTCTTCCTGCTCTCACTCATTGTAGTGCAGCCAATTTGTTGTACTTGTTCTTACCACTATTCAATTACTGCTGTTCCCATGTTTTGCTTCTTGTTAAACCATCTTATTTATCTCACAATAGGCAAGATCAGCCAAGCAGCTTGTTTAGAAGCATACCTGAGACACTTGCTTGCAAAAACGCATGCAGTTATAACAGTGATTAAGAAATATCAAGTTATATTTAAGAAATATTTCAACAATCACAGTGTTGTTTGAAATGGTTTTCGAGTATTCATAATTAACTCGTGTTCAGTCTTTTTGTGAGACTCTCACTTCAATCCTTCCCATTCCTCCGCATTTGGGGTCTCCTCTCTGGCCTCACCAAAGAAATGGACCACAAAGCCGTTGCCGTAGCCGTAGATGTTGGTGGCGGGGTCCGACTGGAACTGGATGGTGACGTCTGCCGTGGACGCGTAAAGCTTGAAGCGGGACCGTGAGCCACCGTACTGACCCAGGACCTTTGCCGTCAAGTCGTCTCCATCGTAGAAGGTCACCATGTCATTTTGCCCTATGTTAAGCCTAGAGAGAGTTTAACACAAGGGACATATTCAATTGCAATAGCAATCTATACTGTTGAGTATATTAAACATGTTAATGAAGTCTGTCAGTATTTCTGTTATGAATTGCATGCATTTCTGTTGAATTACATTATTAAGTTATTACTTGGCCTCAACTGAGATAGTGAAAATCATTTGACAATATGCTATCAGATCTCAAATACACCACTACCTAATAGACTCAATAATAATAGGTAAATAGGTTACTCTCTGCTCAAAGAGCAGACATAATAGCTGAAGAACAACTATCAACAGTCAGGGAAAACAGACAAGAGATCCTGACATGAGCTACTCATACTCACTACATCAACATCTAACAGCATTGCATACATGCCTAGAGGCTCCACTTTTTTAATATATTTGAATAAATACCAAGTCTATATTGCATTTTTACATTCATTTTTTGCATTTCCATTTCCATTGCTATAACGTAATTGAGGATAGATTCATTGTATGTATTTATTTTGTATTCTACTCTCATTTTTCATTTTCTTGTTTTCATTTCTGCTACTGTCCTACATTCTGCTTCTACACCCTGTGATAAAGTAGCATCTTATTCTTAATCACATATACTTATGACTGTATGCATTTACTGTATCTAAACCACATATATCAATAGCTGACTTAGTTAATACATTGAAAAATGTAAGCTGTTCAATATGACGCCAGGTGCCAAGGTATCTACCTTGCACTGCGTAGGAGTGCAGGGCTTATCTGGAAGAAAGCACATGCTCTTTGCTGCTGCTAATTAATCACTAGCCACCCCTGATAACATTCATTAAGGAACAAGAGATTGAGCTATTCATCAGATTGGGAGTACACTTGATACAAAAGATAGGGGCTAGAATGAACTGACAAACCCGATTTAAAAGCCTCAATCATCTGAGGGGTGTTGCCTGCCAAGGGACAAAAAGGGGTTTTGAAGAAGGAGTTGACTATGTGATTCTATGATATTATGTGATTCAATTGTGTTCAATCCCTGAAATGTTTTTTAAATGTTTTTCAGGGTTTGCACACCTAGACAGACACATTCAGCGAGACACACAGTGGGAAAACCTCACTGCGCTCTGATTCTAAGTGGATAAAACTTCTCACCTGCTGCGAAGCGAGACAGATTGAGAAATGTCGGCGTGTATCAAATTTGTTGTTATTAACCCAAACACGGCCTTGCAGCTCTCTGGAGTGGATCGACTGTGAAAATCAATCAGAGCTCTAACTCCTGCTAACGCGAGTTAGTTCAATTTGAGAAACAATTTGCCCTTTTTTTCCTTTGCTTGTCAGCCCATTTTTTTCAGATTTTTGTAATTCCTTCTATTCCTTGCATTGGATTCGAAATTACTTGACCAAATTTCCTGACAAGAGTATACCTGCATAAAGCTCAGATCTCTTTACTAAAAGACACATTTGGCTAGAAAACAAATAAAAGATGTAAATGAAAATGAGCCGAGGTCTACTTTGTAAAATGGGCACTTGACCTATGGAACACTTCAGAAGTCATTCACCTTCCACAGCACACTCCCTTTGTGCCCTCGGTACTACTTATGCGTCATTCACTCATTCACAAGGTTAGCACTCTGACGGTATAACATGTAACATTCACTTTTTCCAGTGACGCTGAGTTGCTCATTGTGTGGAGCTAATGTGTCATAAGAAAAATAGAAACTAGACCTTATAAGGTGCTTATATGTCAAGAGAGACAACCAGGGAAATCCAAAGGGATGGGTGGGCTAGATCCCTATATTAGATTATGTAAGGCCTAAACCACGATGTGGTGTCCCGTTATTGGAAAATAATGTATAGCAAACTACATACTTTTCTGATAACAATGCTTTGATATAAATATGTGTAAGAAACATCTGGCTACCCACCTCTTCCGGGAACATCTCACAAGCTGATTTATCTAGCAAAAATAGGCTAGAGCACACTTTTTATTGTAATTCAGAAAGCAATTTGATACGTGATATCCAATGTAACTGTTCGCACTACCACTCAAACAAAAAAGAGCTAAATAAATAGACCAAAATGATTGACTAACCTTGTTTCTTTCCTGATTTGTATTATTACTCTCCACTCTGTCAAGGTTTTTTATTTTTTAGCTCCAAATTGTATTTTATGCTTTTATTGTTCTCATCCTAACTTGTAAGTCACTTTGGATAAAAGAGTCTGCTAAATTACTTAATGTAAATGTATAAAACGGATAGTTCCGGTCCTTGATTCTGATTGGCTCAAAGACGTTGTAAATACTATAAACACACTGCTGTGACTGCATAGCAATTCATTTTTAGTATTAATGTACCACCAATCTCAATTTATGCTAACCTGTGTTGCTTGGCAACCATTTTTTGTGTGTTTAAGAACCATATGGTTTTGCAGTAGAATGATGATTTGTTTTCAATAAATTATCACATTTTATGTTGTTTTGCGGAGTGCATAAACCCCAGCCTCTTGTGGCTTATTGCTTAAGTATACCACATACACGTTGATGTCTAGCATGACCCTCTTGTCCTCTTCAACATGGATCCCCCAGATGCAGTCCTGGCCTTTGTCATACGTCTCTGGCCAGTTGGGGGACAGCACCACTCCAGCCGATTCAGTGATCTCTCCACTGCACACAGCTGTGGACACACACACATACACACACACACACACACACACACACACAGACACACACACACACACACACACACACACACACACCACCACACACACACACACACACACACACACAGGTCCCAT
>OOFG01074021.1:0-10212 GCA_900323295.1 Molva molva
CCCAGAGTATTTCTCTACCCCACATAGGAGATAACTAATGTTTAATATGCAACTTCTTTACACTGTAATGATTGAGATGTTTAAGATGTAACTTCTTTACACTGTAATGATTGAGATGTTTAAGATGTAACTTCTTTACACTGTAATGATTGAGATGTTTAAGATGTAACTTATTTTTACTGTAATGTTGATATGTCTTTACATTGTAATATACTGAGAATACAGGGCGGGAAGATAAGTGCATGATCAGTAAATGGGGAACGGGAGTGGGAGATACAAGAGGTGTCCAATTTCAAGGCCCGTAGTATAGAGCGTTTTGATTGGCCAGTGCATGTAGGGGGAAGCCACACAATTAGGGAACATAACATGAAGCCTGATGACTGATCAGGAGTTCTTTGCAAACAAACTCAGGTTTTGTTATTACTTCTGTGCAAGTGATAATAAAGTCTTTATCTTTCAAACCTCGCCTCTTCTCGACCTCTCTTATTTTGTTAAAGTGTTAGACCGTGGGTTTTTATCCACCACAATAACCATTGTCTTCGGCTGGTTGGCACCAAAGAACAACGTACTGACTATATATAGTTGAAATACAATAGATGTCGACAGATACTCTGAATACCTAATGATAATAATAACTAGGACTGTTAGCAGTCACGATGATGTTAATATGCAATTTTGAGCATTAGCGCTTAACTTTTATTCAAATTTACAGTGTGACGACATTTTTTAAGCTACTTAAACAAACTTTGCACACATCTTAAGGGGGTTTCCAGTCTCTGGTTCATTCTTAAGTGGAATTCAAAAATGTCACTGTACAGAAAATAACATATAGATGGACATTACGAGTCCAAGAGGCAAACATTTTCAGCATGCAAAATAAGCCATGTACACCAAGCCATGTACACCGCGAATTAAAGCACCCCCTCTGGGCGAATCGCTCCCAAACATTTTGGAGAACTGCTCTGCCAGGATACATATAGGTCTGAGGAATTGGCAAACTTTTGACCAGTCAGAGGCTAATTTAATGGGCGTTTCCGTATCAGAATAATAATAATATCCCCTACAAATACAATGGGTTTCCACAGATACTCTGTGAATAACTAATAATATCCACTACAAATACAATAGGTATCCACAGATAATCTGTGAATACCTTAAAGGGTTGATATCCAAACAGGACCTGTAAAAACTCATCCATGCTTCCATCTTCAGTAGGCTTGTAATGCAGTTACAGTTGAAAACGAAACTCCAACTCATCCAGAATGCTACTGCTAGAGTTTTAACTTAGACCTAGAAAGCAGAACACATTACACCGGCTTCCTGTTTGCCAGATAATTAAGTTCACAGTGTCATCAGGTGTGCCTCCGACTACTCAAAACCCTTTGAGATAGTCAAATTGTTTATTTGTTTAATGTACCAGGGCACCGTTGTAGACTTAGCTTCACTATTTGAATGTAGGCTATTCGATTTAATTTGTGGGTGGCATGTTTGTCCTATGATGCCTGTGTAACAAGGAATTGTTGCCACCGATTGGGTTACACAACCGGAAAACAAGTTAGGCCGGCGACAATAATGACGTTATAGCACCTTACTGTTAATATTACAATAACTGGTTTAATTTCTTTAAATGTAGCTGAAGTAAAAATGGAATAGAACAAAACATAAAACATTAGGGATATCTCCCACAGCAGTGGGACAACAACAATGATCGGTAATGTTTTTAAACAAGCAATTTAAACTCAACAAAGCTCATAACTGATATTTTAAAACCAATAAAATAGCTAGGTCTACCAATTCTAGACTATTGCTAAATCAAGAGCATGGTGGAAAATGATACAGGGGGAAGAGGTAATAGAATAAAAACAGATTTATAAAAAATTATAATTAAAGCTGCACGCAGCATTTAACGGGGGCCAAGCCTGACGCAGACCATTAAGACCCTGACGCAGACCATTAAGACCTTTTTTCTTGGCATACGGTTGACAACACTGGAATAGCCTCAGCTTGGATCTGGTGATGCGTGAAAAAACTTTCATGACCGTATGTCGACAGTGTGAGGAGTTATGCATCTTTAAAGTTTTCAATCGATTACTGTCCCGCCCCCTATGGTCCTATTTGGATGAACTTTAGCCTTGTTAACCTTGACCTATGTTCCTTTTAGTACACCAAGTTTGGTGATGATTGCCCTAATTGAACCCTGCCTTTAGTCACCTAATGTTGATCGGGCTAATTTGGCCGTCCGGCGGCCATTTTTTTTTACATATTATGGGTTCCTTGGGAACATTTGTTCATCGTGAGGAGAGACAAATGTCTCCAAAAGTTCATGACCGTAGGTGAAAGGGGTCAGAAAATATCACCATCCAAAATTTCCATTTTCAGTTAATTGCTATAGCGCGATCTGGATAAGTTTCGGAGCAGTTCATCTTGACCCATGTGCCTTTAACCACACCAAGTTTGATGATGATTGGATTAAGTTAACCCCGCCTTTTGGCGTGAAATTAGATTGGACGATTTTGAGCCTCTGGCGGCCATGCTGTTTTGTCAATCGACTTCATATTAATTGAGCAGTTATAACTTTCGACCCCAACAGTCGCAAAGTTGGTCCCACTTAAATCAAGCAATCTGTCTAGGAACTGTGGTAATTTTAGTCACAGGCCACGCCTATTTGATGCCACGACATCTTGTTCAGAATTTTATCCTGAACAAATTTTGTATTGGACTCAAGATCATAGGAGTCCATCTTGGACTCCTATGTCTTAAGTCTTTACACATTTTAAACCACACCCTTTTTCTTAATTTTTGGCTCCTGGGGGCTTTAATTTTTGGTGTACAAACTTCCCTTCTCGTGAGATGGAAGATATTGGTCCATAGATGGTATGCCAAAGGATTTTTGTCTAAGTCCGAAAACCTAGGATCCTTATGGAATTTAGTGTTTTTCACAAAATTCTAACTTGACTGTAAGTCCCCCCCTGACTGTAAGTCAAAGGGGTCAGGAGATATGCTTGTTCAAAGTTTGCATTTTTGGACGATTGCCATAGCGTTGGGCCAATCAGTGTATTTTTTCTTCTCTGTTAATATTTATTCAGCCTCTATAGCTGTAGAAAGTTTCATAAAAAGCGACAGCAGTTTTTGCTGTGTAGGTCAATCTGGCGGAATAATAATAATAAAAATAAGAATTACAATAGGTTGCCTCGCACTTTGTGCTTGGCCCCCTAATCAAAACACTAACAATTACAATAGGTTGCCTCGCACTTTGTGCTTGGCCCCCTAATTATAATAGGTTGCCTCGCACTTTGTGCTTGGCCCCCTAATAAAAACACAAACAATTACAATAGGTTCCTTTGCACTTTGTGCTTGGCCCCCTAATAATAACTAGAAAATGCATTTCCTGCAGTAAATGCGGCGAATGCTTTAGGGCAGGTTGAAAATATGTTTTAATAAAGCGACAGTTTAAGACGTTCAGAAATGTTGAGTAGCTTAAATTAAGTGAAAATATTTGAGAGTTCAAAAGTTTAAAGTCTAAATGGAGTAAACAATGTAAACATGCACATAATTTTAAAAAATGCACAAAGGTGTGTGTGTGTGTGTGCGCGCGCGCGCATGCGTGTCATCATTTGTCGTAGTAACTTGGAAAGGTTTGTTATTGACATTATTCTTCATTCATCTATTTCATCAAGCTAAGCTCACAGAATGATAAGGCTTATACTGTTGGACTATGTGTAGTCTCGGCTTTCATATGCCATATCGTTTGTAGATATATGACGTGAAAAATATAGTTTTTAAGTACATTAGCATTTAGCTTCTACGGGAAGCAGACAATCAGCCATGTATGAGGAACCTAACCACAGACTCGTTCTCAAAAACTATAACTCGGACTTGTATAAGTTGGGCACGATCGGGATCAGTAGAAGTAGACAAACGCGTGGATGTCCAAGATATATCTGTCCCTTCAAGTATGTGACTTTATTCGCAAGTTTAAAAACGGTATAAAAGACCGTGTCAAGAAAGAAGACCCATTGTAATATAAAGGGTCGCCACACACAAACGATTGACTTCAATTATAAAATTATTTAAAAACGTATAAAATATTTTAAAAACTAAATGAATAGTGGTGATGAATGGTAGCGCGCGATTCCAAGCAAATATGGACATTTTAAAAGTGGAATGGACTCTCTAGGTGAAACATTGTGGAAGTAGTGTGGTGCCAAAGTTTGTAGAGGATAAGAAAGAAAGAAAGAAAGAAAGAATAAAGCCTGAGAATAAGCGAATAAGCGCTGCTTGCAGCACTCACCTAATAATAAAAATATAAGGCCTATTTATATCGTTTTTGTTGTTATTTTTTGGCCTAACTCACCTTATTTCGATGGCGTGTGGCTTCTGTCCTATGAGCAAGGATCAATCATGTCTCATTTCAGTTCTCGCAGTCAGTCCATATAATTGCCCTGTGTCGCCTGTTAGAGCCATGTCTATGGAAGGGGATGGGCCATATCTAGCCATGTCGGACTTTCGATGGGCTTTCAATGGGCTCCCCATAACGTTAGTTCCCACAACCGTGGTCAAATGCAAATATAAATTGTGTGTTTAAAATGTGTTTATTTTTCTAGGCCATGCTGTTAAAATAAAAATGGCTGCGACAAATAAGAGAGAAGAAAATATAATATTCGTACATCCATGGTTTATATCCCTGGCCTGCAGGTAAATCAGTGCGATTACGCCCTCTACTGGGTGTGTTTAAAACTTCAAATAAGGAAGAAAAACACGCGGGAAAGAACCATGCCTCCACGTGCACGAGCCACAGACCCGCCCATCAAATTGTCTCTGCATAGCTAACATATACTGTTTGATTTGTTGTAATTTGTAAACTGTTATCCCAATACAATTACAAAATTAAAAATAAAAACAAAAAAGTTTCATAGACAAAAAGTATTTTAGGCAGCTACTTCTCGCGGGACTACCGTGTCGCCCATTTAACTGCCTCTCGCGATATTAACGTGTTGTTAATTTGTTTCTAGGCACCTACTCTCGCGAACTTACCCTATGACCAATTTGTTACTAGGCAGACGGTTGTTTCCAACATGGCAGCGTCAAGCAACGCAGAGGGAACGCAGTTGGAAGATATGGAAGAAGATGCAGGAATTAAAGAAGAGATGGATTCAGAAGAGGAGGAAGGTATGAGGGTCGAAAGTTCAGACGATGAGGAAGACGATTTATCGGAAGATGATAAAGAAAACGAGGCCGAAATTCAGCGTTTGGAGGAGCAGGTAATTTAGACCAGTGTTTTCAGTGTCAAGACGCAGCTTTATTAGCTAACCAGAATGAATGAGTGATCAACAAAAACCCAACGTTGATGCATAGGGAGGACATTTCGTGGATTTTACACATTTTGTGTTACTATCATTGTACTGCCTTGTCCGGCTTTAAGTTGATGTACACAATTTAGGGCACGTTAATAGTTAGCTTTCTAGCTACTATTATTGCTAACGTTAACCGCTTTAGTAGTGGATGAGGTGTCATAAACACACACACAGCGCTTTACACACACAATGTAAAGCGCTTGGTATCTTGAGAAGCGCTATATAAATGCAATATATCTTTGTTCTTATAATCATTATTCCTAAAGTTCTATACTAAACTAAACAATTGAAAGTTAACAATAGCAGGCGCAGAATATATACACTATCAAATCAAACTTTTTGTTAGGCCCGTTTTTCGTGCACAACAGAAGCAACACAACAAGGAATTAGTTTGAAGTAACGGCAAACATTGGAGTCACGGAGTAACATTTCAGTAAACTTCAACGCAAAAGGTTCCTCAGGGGATACCCAGCAGGAACAGGAATTGAACTATTCAAGTACAAATTAGAATCACATTTTATTGTAGAGGTAGGATTAATCGAAGAAAATGAAATTACACATTCATTATTACAAGAAAACTTGACTAAAACGGTATGTTTGAGATGCTATTTACATATTTTATTTATAGAGCAATAGAGCAGTTTTATTTGACCCGATGCGAATCTTTGCCATCATAAAGTGTATGTTTGAGCATGTGTTCTTCTGCAACACTTTAAATTAAACAAAGACTTGGTTCATAGTTACTTCCTCATACTTTGTGTTTTTTTTCCTCAGCTATCAATTAATGCCTTTGACTACAACTGCCATGTGGACCTCATCAAACTGTTAAGGCAAGAGGGAGAGCTGAGCCGTCTTCGCAGAGCTAGACAGAAGATGAGTGAGCTTTTCCCACTCACAGAAGGTAAGTGTTGTTTGACTCTTATTTTAAGATGCAAAATATTTGGGCAATGTAATTCCATACAAATTACCAAGTTGACTTATTCAGTTTTAATGTAATAACAAAATCCACCAATGCTGCAGAGATCTGGCTCGAATGGCTTAAAGATGAGATTCGCCTGACGGAGGAGGAGAGCAACCGAGAGAAAATCTATGAACTCTTCGAGAAGGCTGTGAAAGACTACATCTGTGAGTACATTAAGCTAACATTGCTGCCTTTGATTTGATGTGTTGGTGCATGACATTGGGGGTTGTTGCTATTTTGGGAATGTATATTCTGTGAGATGGTAACTGACTAGAATTGTGACATAACTTTAGGAATGAAGATCAAATTCTGTGGGACAGATGTCTAACAATCTGGCCTTTATCACAGCATCTAAACGTTCATACAATATACAAGAATCGCAGGGTAAATTTTTTTTATTCAATTTTATTTGTTTTGCCCTTAATCACTGTTAGTCTCAAAAGGCTTAACAGGCCATATATTTATGACAATTTCAAGACACAAATGAAGACCCTTTAACTCTGTTGCCATCGTTTCACCAGTTGTATAGCAACATTTATCAAAATAAAAATCCCACAGTGATGTACACTTAACTTTTTAAGTTGTTGTTTTTTCCACATAGGTCCAGATATCTGGCTTGAATATGCCCAATACTCTATTGGTGGCATGGGTTCACCTGCTGGCCTGGACAAGGTCCGATCCATTTTTGAGCGCGCCCTTACAGCAGTGGGTCTCCATATGACCAAGGGGTCGACTGTGTGGGATGCCTACAGGGAGTTTGAGAATGTGATGCTGTCCACTGTACAGGTTTGTCTTTCTTCATCTCACTGAGCATCCACCGGACACGATAAAAAAAGGTTTTGATCGTTATGTACACATGCCTTTCACACCAATTTCGATGCAAAATGTATTGACAAAATGGCTCCGAAACCAGGAGGCCAGATAGAAGGTAGGTGGCTCTTCTTTCCAGCTCTATACACAACCTTCTCCTCTACTCTCCTCCCATCTCCAGCCTCCTGCAGGCAGTGTTCCCTCCCCAGAGGAGCAGGGGAAGCACAACACCCAACTGGAGCGAATACACACACTCTTCCGTCGCCAGCTGGCCGTCCCTTTTATGGGTAAGAGCCAACTTCCTCTTTTTGTTAGATGGTGGTCTGTTTCCCGGGCCAAAACAAGAAAACGAGAAACCAAAGGAGAATAACACAACAAGGCATCAAACATTTCAATATGGCAGAAGAACAAGAGGTTATGGCAAGTGTTGTTAAGACCCTGGATGAAAGGCCTGACCAATTTCTTGGACTGTTACTGTCTATAGAGGTAGAATACAAGACATGGCTCGGGTTTTCCTGTTCCCAAGAACCCTCCAAACAATATTATTAAATCATTTTTTGTGACTTATTCTTAAATTGCTTAATGAATGTTACTGATATGAAGTTTAATTATGTTGGTTGATGGCTGCATTCTCTCCATGCGTTTTGACAGATCTGGAGGCTACGTACTGCGAGTATGAGGAGTGGTCGGAGCACGGTGTTCCTGAAATGCTGACTAATCAGTACAAAAAGGCCCTTCAGCAGCTGGCCAAGAGCAGGCCACTCGAGGAGACTCTGGTGCCCGTTTCTTTTTTTTACGCTTTTTCATTATTCTTATGAGCTAATTTTGCCAACAACGCATAGCAATTCTTTTGACATTGCTTCTTATATTTCACATCACCTTTGGAACTAATACATGGTGTGAAATACATGGTGATTGTGAACAGCCAGGATCTCCGTTATAATAGTGAACGGCTGGGATACTCGTTATAATGGTGATCAGTCAGTTAATAATGGTTAATAGCTGGGGGGTCAGTTATAACAGTGAACAGCTGGGGGAGTCAGTTATAATGGTGATCCTTCAGAATGTCAGATATGGTAATCCGTCAGGAGGTCAGTTATATTGGTGAACAGAAAGGGAGACCATTTATAATGGAGAACAGCAAAGGGGGTCAGTTATAATGGTGAACAGCTGAAATGTGTGTTAAGTTGCTCATCATGTTGTAATGTGTGTGCAGCTCGTAGCGGAGCCTCCCAAGATGGCGGAATACCAGGCCTACATAGAGTATGAGCTGAAGGAAGGGGATCCAGCACGCATCCAGATCATCTTTGAGCGGGCACTGGCAGAGAACTGCCTGGTGCCAGACATGTGGGCAAAATATACCAACTACCTGGTGAGTGTCCTCCCCATCTCCCCCGCTGGATCAGTTGGCTGACAGTGTGTGCTCTCATTGAATAGTTAATGCTAGGCATTCATGGATTAAACTACTGTCCGATCCCCCAAAATCAATCACCCTGGTCTACACGGATGGATATAATCAATTGTTAACGATTTAAAATGAGTTAAGGCAGGGATGCACTGATAGATTTATAACAAGATGAATTCCTCTGGGTTCCACAGGACCGCCAGCTGAAGATCAAAGATTTGGTTCTACCGGCTCACGAGCGTGCGGTCAGGAACTGCCCGTGGACCATGGGACTGTGGAAGAGCTACCTGCTAGCCCTAGAGAGACATGGAGCCGAGCATCACATCATCAAAGGTTAGAGCTACATGCTAGCTAGCTCTTGAGAGACATGGAAAAGAGCATCACATCATCACAGGTTAGCGCTACATGCTAGCTAGACCTAGAGAGACATGGAGCTGAGCATCACATCATCAAAGGTTAGAGCTACATGCTAGCTAGCCCTAGAGAGACATGGAGCAGAGCATCACATCATCACAGGTTAGCGCTACATGCTAGCTAGCGCTTGAGAGACATGGAGCAGAGCATCATCACAGGTTAGTGCTACATGCTAGCTGGACCTAGAGAGACATGGAGCAGAGCATCACATCATCACAGGTTAGAGCTAGATGCTAGCTAGCCCAGAGGGACATGGTGCATAGCATCACACTGGGTCAGGTAAGGGATAGCTTTTAGCTAGCTAGCTCTAATTTATCCTCTGTGGTCAGCATGATTCATTAATCTGACATCATGATGCTAATGGGCCCCCAGTCTTCAAGTGACACAATACAACTCAATGTATTGAGTTGATTCAGTGTTATATGTATGAACTATGTACTAGTGTTCTCCAAACTGTGTTGTAGATGTTTTTGAAAAGGCATTGGATGCAGGTTTTATTCAAGCTACAGATTATGTGGAAATCTGGCAAGCCTACCTTGACTACCTGAGGAGGCGCGTCGACTTCAGCAAAGGTGAGAACTGCTGGTATAATATGGTTTAAAATGTGTGTATATATATATATTTATTTATTTATTTATTCATTAGGGCTGGACGATATGGCCAAAAATTATCACTTTTTTTAATATTGGTCGATATTGATAATTATCACTATATATACAGTGCATACGGAAAGTATTCACAGCGCTTCACTTTTTCCACATTTTGTTATGTTACAGCCTTATTCCAAAATGGATTCAATTTATTTTTGTCCTCAAAATTCTACGCACAATACCCCATAATGACAACATGAAAAAAGTTTTTTTTAAATGTTTGCAAATTTATTAAAAATAAAAAACGAAGAAATCACTTGTACATAAGTATTCACAGCCTTTGCTCAATACTTTGTTGTGGCACCTTTGGTAGCAATTACAGCCTCAAGTCTTTTGGAATATGAAGCCACAAGCTTGCCACACCTATCTTTGGCCAGTTTCGCCCATTCCTCTTTACAGAACCTCTCGAGCTCCATCAGGTTGGATGGGGAGCGTCGGTGCACAGCCATTTTCAGATCCCTCCAGAGATGTTCAATGGGATTCAAGTCTGGGCTCTGGCTGGGCCACTCTAGGACATTCACAGAGTGGTCCTGAAGCCACTCCTTCGATATCTTGGCTGTGTGCTTAGGGTCGTTGTCCTGTTGACAGATGAACCGTCGCCCCAGTCTGAGGTCAAGA
>OOFG01074041.1:0-10984 GCA_900323295.1 Molva molva
TCCTAGGTCCTGCAGACGCAGGATCTGTGATGCTCAGATGCTCAAATGTCCAAGGAAACATGTTCTTCAGCTCAGTCTGGCTGCTGTTCCTCCAACATTTCAATATTCAGGAGTTACTTTTATAGTTATCCCCAGGTGAAAGTTCAAATAAGGTGCTATTGCGGTTTAGAGAGCGTTGCCAGATATTATTCAGAAGCAAGTCTTTTCTACTTCCACTGTGACTACTAATTAAACTCCCTGATGTTGATTCTTGGCAAGGACGGCATTTAGTGGTGTTACCATGACGATGAAGTACACTCAACCCTAGCTCCGGAACACCTGTCACTGCGACGTATAAAACCAACGCACCCTCAATGGAATCATTCAAAGACAAGGAGGTCAATCCAGCTCAACTGAACGATTAGAAGAAGCTACACCGAAAAGACGCAGGCCTACGATTAAACTAACATTCATTCTGGAACTGCAGCCGAAATAAACTAAAAACATAAAAGAACCAAGCATCCAAATGTTTTGCACATTGGTCTGCTGCATCAGTATGATAATCACTTTGGCTCATCAGCATGATTCCATCATTAAAGGCCATGATAGGGAAATCACCTTTTTGGCGACCTTTTCCTGAGAGTTTAACAAAAAGTAAGTGTAATTACAACCTTGAAAAACGGTAAAAATTTAATGAAAATAAAAATAAAAATGAGGGCCACTAAAAAGGTTAATTACTTTAGTGTCAGATCGGGAGATGGGTTGTGCCCCTGCCTCCGTCAGTTGACAGGTGGGCCATTTGGTATTCAAAGTAAACAAAATCAAGAGCCCACACACCTGCATCCTCCGACCCAGCAGCCGTATCCTAGCAACCGGTCAAACATGCCATTTAAAGTTTCTGCCCCTGGTTGCTATAAAACACCTGTCATGGTTCAGTCTACTGATGTCATTGAGTCCACTAAAGGTCAGTATTATTATTTTATTATATATTGTATTATATATTGATAATATTGCTATCACGATAATTATTATAATCACTTCTTTGGTTAAAAGGGGGTGATAATTAGCTGATTAATGTCCAAAATGTCTTTCAACTAGTCTTTCTTAACAGCCATCAATGTTTATTATACATTATGCAAATAATGTGGGTGTGTGCACGCGTGTGTGCACGCGTGCGTTTGTGTGTGTGCGCGCCTGTGTGCGTGTGTGCTTGTGTGCGTGCATGAGTGACATGTTGACAATGGAGGAGCATTATTTGAATCATTGAGAAGTAAACAAAACCAGCTACACACATAACTCAGGAAGAAAACAAACAACAGCTGCGGGAAAGCCAGTTGGCCCCAAAACATGGAGAACGTTAAACTACGTCATTCCATCTGATACAAGCTATAGAAACTCTTTCTGCAACAGATGAGAACACAACATAGGTGGAAAAAAACTCTCTTCTTGGGAGAAGGTGCCATATTTATATAACATGTGCAACCAACAGAAACAATGTCATCTCTCCGTAACAGAACAAGAACATCTTGACACTTGGCTTCTTGAGTTGTTGTGTTTTATTTTTGAGCTAACGTACGCTGACAGGGCAGGGAAACAATCGCCGCTAATAGCTTCTTCATGGAATGAATCTATAAGTGCTATCGTTAATTCCCACGCAATTATGGTGACAGGACAACATCTGGCATCAGAGACTACACATGCACACGCACGGTCCTGCGGCGAATAAGCCCACAGCACGCGGAGGAGAACGCACGTCAACGCATTTGAGATGAATCATGTGCATGTGCACCAGCCGAATGCAAATTCACCTCGTTTCGAACTGAAAATAAATGATCAACAACATGATGGATGTTTTTTTAGAGGCCATTTTTATTTTTGTATCAATCTTGTTCGACAATGATTGACAGCTCGTCATTAGTAATTACTATGTTGTTGCTCATTAAAGTCATTAAACAGTCAACTGTTTACGAACAAGAGAATGCCATCTTTTTGGGCTTAAGAAAAAGGGCGGGAGAAAACGGTGATCCACAAGCGTGACCACATTGTCCCTATACGGCTTGTAAAACAACAGCCATTACGATGATCGTTAAACACAATAATACATAAACAAACAAAGAAATTAGGGAGGTTTTCTGGTGGTTAGTTTTGTCGGTTATCTAAGAAAACATGGTCACACAAGCGTCCACAAAAAAATACCAAGTGTAGCTCCATTGGATACGATAAGATGGAGCTATTTTGAGCTAAAAGAACACACCATCACTACAAAATGGAGTGGAACCACAGTAAAAGAGCTTATATTGTGAACCAAGAAGCTTTTAACTACACTGGGCCTTTCTCTTCTCTGTGGCCAGTTGAATGGAACTGCTTGGCCTGTGATTCCATTAAGAAGGCGTTTGGATGGTCCATTTTTTTTCTCCTCCCTCCATTTTGTTTGACCTAGTTTGAGCACAACGCCTCAACTCTTCTCCTACTTTCAGGGCTTGAGTCAGTCTGCTGAACGGCTCGGCAGAGTGCAGCTTGTAAGACATAAACACTCCAACTAATTCCACTGGAGAATGTGAAGTATGGTTGCTTCATTTTTCTTCTTCTCTCTATTGTTCAGTATACATTTAAGATATATTCACAATGTAGTGCATATTGTGTGCCATCGTAAGTCCTCTGGGTCTTAATGTTCTGGTCTATTCTACCAAGGTTGGACTGCACCAACGCAGAACAATCAACAATGGAGTATATTTATCAATGGATAATACTTTTCATGGAGTATGAGATAAACTCCAACCTTGTTTCCAAAGATAAATTGCATCCTTTCAAAGAATTGGTGAAAGTCATTCCTGCCATATTATAATGCCCACGGTGTTGAGGGTATTGACATATTAACTCCGCTATTCTATTATGGCGGACCACAACATAACCAAAGTATGCAATGGTACTGTAATGCAGTGTTGGGCAAGCTACTTGGAAAGTGTAGTGAGCTTACTTACCAGTTACTCAATGAAGCTTCTCTACACTGAGGCTGTGCCCCAGAGAGTTGTAGCAAGCTAATCTACAGCAACATGGCTAAAGTAGTTTACTACATCAAAATGCATTGAACCGACTTCATTCCAAGTCAATGCTATCTCAGTGATCAATAAAGCTGTCAGTCAAACAGATAGGCAGGAATAAAAATGTTCAGTTAAACTGTTTATTAAACAATAAGCTGTGCTCTCTGCTCTCACTGCTCCAAAACCAATTTGGCAACAAAATCAAACAAAACGAAAAATCATGTGCTTCACATAATGACAAAAAGCAGGTCAAGAATGTGTGAATGTTCATCTTTGTTTGTTTGTGTGTGTGTGTTTGTGTGTGTGTGTGTGCGACACTTGGGATCAATTCCTTTCCGTCCTGCCCCTCTGCCATCTTTCCATCAAGTAAAGTCAAACTTGTGTGTCTGAGACAAGTCGCAGGCTTTGTACTGGCTGTCACCGTCAAACGGAAGCGCTTCTGCCGCTAAACATACAGGTCGTCTACACTTGGCGTCACTTAAGCGGGCAATATGGCACTGTTTTGCCCTAATATTGTTGTGGATGCTCAGTTAGCCAACTCTCTGTGTGGAGTTAAAAAATTGTCAGGGGTGCTCGAAACACGACAAATCAAGAAGCCAAGAAGCGCAGCATTATTATCCATTTAGTCTCTCTCCAGGGGAAATAGAGTCCCTGGAGTTGGTGTTTAGTTTTTCGATAAGCCGGTCCATCGCCAGCTTCCAACTCCTGGCATAACATAAGCGTAGGCACCCGGTCTCTACCGCTGCAATAGCCACATAGGTTTCAAACGCTGCTTGTTACAGTGACGTGAACAGTCCAGTTTCAGAACTGGACTGTTGTGACTCTTGTGATGACTTTGCAAGCAGTTGCCAGTTTCAAGCAAGTTCATTGACAATCTTTCATTTTAACTGGGCTTAAGACTATGACTACACATACACTCACACATTACCAATGGGCCATTTTCACCTAGCGGCCATTTTGGTTCTAAACGCGCATTCAGTCCCCCCAGCCACTTAGCATTTAAAACCAAGATGGAACTAAGATTGCTGCTATGTGGATAAGGCCCACGGGCAGGCTACTGCAAGCTAGCAGACATCCACATGTAGCTACTTGGTTACTCTTAAACCAACCAAGTTCCATTCAAACTTAAAGCAAATGGCCTCCTTTTGTACTTCCTCAGAGGAAAATATTTCAATTAATTATTGCGAAACGAGGAACAAATTAATAGAAAACCAAAAAATGAGGTTTGATGGGTAATATGCAGAAAGCCTTTGAAAAGACACCATATGGAAAAGAGAGTGTAATTGGAGCTTTTACAGCAGGCTGATCTTGTTCTGTCTTAAAGACAGTACACACTGCTGGTGGTTTCCCTTGTGGAACACAGACACCGAGTAAACAAGGTCCTCACCTGGACCTGTCCCATTTGAGGGACAGCATCATTAACCCCGCGAGGTCACTCTGCAAATACACAAAGTTATCGTAAGCCGAAGTCATCGCTGTATTATCAGAGATATGAGGACGGGAAACACAAGGTGTCTTTTACAAGCAGAGCTCTTCAGGTTCCTGGGGAGCCAAATAGAGAAACAAATTCTTGATTCTGGTCCTAATCTGGGCATGCAAATATTAGCTGTATGAAATATGAGTTGCTTGAGAAACATTTACATTGAACAAAACAAAACACAACCGAATGATGAATGCGAGCATAATTTATGATGAGATGTGTAATGTTCTCCGCATGGCTGGTGCGTTCAGCACATTAGCGCGTTCCCGTTGGGACTTTAACAGCGTGATGTTTGCTGCTACGGGCTAAAACCTACGTTTTACAGTCTATCTAGATCTCATGTGCGCCTTTAAATTATGAGAAATCTTTGGTCAAGACGACATTGGTCCAAACATTTGTTTTGTATGGATGTGGTGAATGGAAGTATGAAGCTTTTTGACTCAGCAGCAAATGACTCACACAGATCTCTGGTCTGTTTTGTTTATCTGAAGAGCCTTGGGGGGTGCTACTCTATGCACCTAAAACGACCCCAACTTCCTAAAAAAAAGAACACGGAATATTTCCACATGCACACACACACACACACACACACACACACCTTCCAACCCAGATTTCCCCCCTCCGCTGCAAATACTTGTCAATAAATGTAGAGGGTGGGCCATCTACCTCGTTAGCATACATTTGCATGTCATTAGCACTTCAAACCTGGGGACTTTAAGGAGAGGCATGGCAGAACGCTGTAATCGCTCTCTCTCTCTCCATCTCTCTTAGGCAACCCTTTCTCTCTTTGTCACACAGCCCAGCTGGTTATTAGAGAAGGCTGAGTGGCTGTTCTCACAGTCTCACCTTTGCTACCAAGTTACCCAGGTAGAGTTACTCCTGTACTACACAAGTATAGAGTGAGACAGACAGAGCGAGACAGAGAGAGAGACAGAGAGAGAGACAGACAGAGAGAGAGCGAGAGAAAGAGAGAGAAAGAGACATAGAGAGACAGAGACAGAGAAGGAGAGAGAGACAGAGACAGACGGAGACAGAGAGGGACAGAGAGACAGAGACAGAGACAGAGACAGAGACAGAGACAGAGAGAGTGTGTGTTTGTGTGTGTGTGTGCGTTTGTGTACGTGTGTGTGTGTGTGTGTGTGATTGTGTGTGTGTGTGTCCGTATGCATGACTGTCTGCGAGAGCAAGACTTTGTAGGTCCCATGGTATATTGTGCATTCATCTTTTAAATAATTATTTCACTTGTAATGGATAAAAAGTGTCTGTGTTGGTATTCCATCAGTCAGTCAGACTCTCTCTCTCCCTCTTCAAAAGATGCTGCTCCTCCCTCTGCTCTCCTGTTCAAAACATTCCAGCGTGTGTGATGATGATATGAGGCGGATGACAGCGTCTGATTTGAGACGCCACAGCCTTTCACAAACTCCTTCCAATGAGGTTACGACAGGCTGGGCTAGACAGACACCCTGGGGGCACCAACTCCCTGTTGAAAACACACTGCTAAATAACCATTTCCCCATCCACGTATTGTACTTATTCACATTCAGTGGCCATCTTGGTTCTCAACGCGAGCTGGGTAATTTAGCCGACCATGACCAAACCCTGTTTTCTTGAGTTTATCTTTTTGTTTTTCATGATCACAACTTTATACAATTTAGCCATTCAGCCCATATTTTTGTCCAAAGCGGATAAGACACATACACGTCACAGAGTCACACATTTACAGATTTAGAGCGACTGTACACTGGTTCGGAAATGGCAGTTGAATCAATGTGCTTGGTAACTCAGTAGCCCTATGCACTGGGTTTAGCATTAATTAGCAAACTAATCTCTGCAAATGGCGTTTTTATCAATTCACTGGTGTCTAATCTAATCTACGCATTGTTTTGTTCAAATACCAATGTAATTATTTGTCAGAGATTGTGTTCCATTTTCCTTTGTACTGTTTGGCTTTAAAGTGAAGATTTAAGAAATCTGCGTCTGATCTGAAGTGATGTTTTAATTGGCTGAAAGTCAGACGCCGAAAGAAAACCCAACAACTCTATAGCAAAGAGTGAGAATATAATGTATTCTGGAAAAACCAGGTTATTGATGGTGAATTTTAATTTGCAAAAACTGTGGTTCATGGTTTTTCAATTAAACAGTTTGTTCACAGATGACCACATTTAGAGATACTAAATATAATGTAACATTTATTATAGGCCTAACTATATTCAACAATGTCAATTTGAGTGTTATTTTACCTTTGGAAATTCAAGGTAATATCTTTTTGGTTGTGCACGAATATCTTAAATGAACATGAAACGCAGTCAAAGGCCTTATCCATGATGCGCATGAATGCACTGATGAAACAATAAATGTTATAAAAAATGTAACCGTCTCTGAGATTAGATGTGGATGTGAAATAACGTAGAGAATTCATTTTCATTTCATGGTGTCTTAAAGTCTGTTAGACACCGTGAATCCAGGACCACACGCACACACACACGCACACACACACCAGACATATCCGTATTAACTGGCAACGTATGCACTTCTCTTGAGATCCGAGGGAACATGAGAAGCTGGAGGGAACTCACACAAATGCTAAATTCACACTATAACGGCTCAAGATGCTAACTCCCCCATAACACGGGGTCAACATGCTAAGTTCACGCTAACACAAGGACAATGTGCTAACTCTAGCTAGAACAGGGTCAACAGGCTAACTCCACAGTTACGCGAGGGCGACATGCAAAGTTCACGCTAAAAGGGTGATAAAACACTAACTCCAAAATAAAACAGGGAGAAAATGCTTACACGGCCCAAAATGCTAACGGATCAATAACACAGGGTCACTAACAACAACAGCGAGTTCACGCTAACACTGGTACAACGTGCCAACTCCACATAACACAGGGAGAATATGCTAACACAAAGGTCACATGCTAATCCCATGTAAAGGGTCAGAAGGGGAAGCCTGGAACGTTCAACTAGACCAGGGCTATTCATATATACTACTTTCTTAAGAGGGCCAGATTATTGAAATTGAAAATGAAAGGGGGTCATAGAAGATGAAAAGTAATTGTCACATTTAAGCAATAACACGTGAACATGAAAAACAACACTAAATACCCTTAATACTGTGCATTAAGAGTGTTCATTCACAATTGGTTTATCAAACACAAAATAGGCCGATAAATTTACTTGTTCACAGCCAGCGACAAACCCAAAAGGGTTTCGAACACAAGTAGAGAGCTTCTACTCTCCTGATCATTGTTGCGTCGGACATTGGTATTTTTCAGATAAACAAAATTATATTCTTCTTCCCCTTATCATCAGTCCACACATATTCAAGGAGGGCATGCAGCCTTTCACTGTTTCAGAATCTGTGAAGGGTTTTATTTTATTTTTACCAAGAATATATGCAACATGGAGGGAGGATATGGTCAATGGCCAATCTTGTTCCGAACAGGACCTATTACTGTATAGCCACACTCTGTGGGTAATTCATAGAGAGGCTCTGCACTTTGATTCGACTGGCATCTGAACCCATTTGATTCGACTGGCATCTGAACCCATTTGATTCGACTGGCATCTGAACCCATTTGATTCGACTGGCATCTGAACCCAGTACCTTCTCCGATGTATTATTTTGTTACTGTGATAGCTTCGTTGCAGATTAAACATATGGGCTATGGTCTCACATTACTATATAGATATGTCACGTTTCACTCCTCGTTGAATTGTCCATTTTCATTGTCTACCTTTGGCTTTTTCAATGTTGATAATGACATTTTAGCATTCTGCCACAGCAGAGACAGACTTTGGCACAGGAACACACAGAGGTTTGTGGGGTAGCGGGCGGTTCATGGGTCGTAGGGGCGGGACAAAGCAGATCAAATAGTTTTCTTTGCAGGAAATTAAACTGGCTCTCATTCCTGCCCAGAAACAGCTATTCTTTCTATTCTTTCTTTTCTTGTCTTAATGCCATACACTACTGTAATTCCAACTGCCGATAACATTTTTTAAACCCATTCATTATTTCAATTTCCACATTGTGTGTCTTGTGCTTCTGTGGGAAAATTATGCATAAATCAAGGACACCGAAAAACAAAAAAGAATACCACTACAAACAATGGTACATGAAAACAACGGAACAAAGGCAGACGAATGTTACCCTTAAACGTGAAAAAGACAAAAAAAACAAATGATGAAACGGTTTAGCTGTTTGCTTTGGATTCACCTTGACACCCATCGCCCCTCCCCCCAAATTAATTAGAACATCGCCGATACAGCCGGGGATTCTTGTTTGCTTCGACAAACATTTAGCCCACAAATATCATACCCAGAGAATGGATGTTTAATTAAAAGACAAGGGAGGAAGTGATCATCAGCAGAAAATTGCTGGAAAATGAGATGGCAGCAAGTTTGTCCCAAAGCTCATTCCTTAGTTGTTTCTATCATAATATTGATCACTTTTTTTGAGAACAACAGCCCCCCGCAGACGTTTCTGCAGATGGGACAAGTATTCGGAGAGTTCTTAGTGTGGGGAAAGTTATTAAATTAAAATTAAGCTGCCAAAAAAAAAAAAAATCTATGAATTAAAGAAACATACTTTCAAACTAAGAATGATGATTTTGTGTATTTAAGTACGTGTTAACATGCTAAAGAATAACATGACCGGATATGGGATTATTCATGTTTCATGACAATATGGGCCAATCGCTGTTGCATTACTGTGGCGTGATTGAATAATATTGTGTATGACTGAGTCAGGAACAAAATAAATGAATACATTTATAATACAAAACCAGCTCTTTTCATTCCAACCCCTCTATCTTCTATCTGGTTATTTTTCTGGGAAACTGCGTCTTGCCCTGTCCGTTTCGAGATGGTCCGACATCGATTGCCTGCATGAGACTAAGAAACAGTCTGGTGGAGGTTGGAATGGTTCGAAGTGAACTTGTGAAGGTTCACTTCCCCCACAAGCTTAGACACAGCAACAACAACAACAACAACAACAACAACAACAAACCAACACAAGCCAAAGATCCTGTGGATTCCTCCAGGTTCCAGAGTTATGGCCTCCCTATTGGGCCATGGTAGTTTACCCTTATCTGTATTGAATGCCTATCCCCAATTTGCTAGTCGTTAGCGATGTCAAATTGATTAAACAAGTCCGCTCAGAGACAGTGGAAGATGGAAACAATGGAGATTCAGTGCAGCCGTTTTCTGCCTTAATCAAGCTCACCTTTAATTAACCTGCCGATTGGATTTCCCAGAGTACTGTCGGTAATCCTGGCCAAAGTTTTTCCTGTGTTTACTGAAATCAGCTGGTGTCTTTCTGGTGAGCAGATGTCGCCGGTTAATTTGGATTAGCCTTCTCTTTCCCTCTGTATTTCTTTAATTGCGTTTACCCTTTGACTTGTTCCATTCTTAAGTATAAGGTGATTATGTGATAAGTAACCTAATTTAATTAGGTAAGGCTACCTCATATAACCATAACGTCATCAACACTGTTTAGAAGATGTCCTTTATTAGACACTTTTATCCAACGCGACTTACAGTGAATTCACATCCATTTTATTAAGGAGCCTCTCTGGCATCACAACCCCTGCTGGGTGATGGAAAACGCATCACCAACACATTGTGAATTTTCCCGGGACTGTCGTCCCCGACAACCCGTTAGTAACATTCCTAATACTGGAAATGCAAGGGCTTGCATCAGTGGGCCATAGGCTCAGTCACCATTGTGTGACCTCATTCGGCGATAGGGAATGTTAAGTTGACGTCACACCATGTTGAATGCCTCTAATGATTTTGAGAATCGCTGCCTCTGTTATGTGTTGGCCGTTCTCACAAGATGACTCCCCTCATACCTTCACATTCCCCATAGTGACTCAACAGACATCAAAATCTTCGAGATTGCCACCTAAAACACCAGAATGAGCTTTCAAATTGAATGTCATTTTGATATTTCATTAAAAAAAATGGATCGTTTCCTACGATCAAAAATCAATTGTATTACAACCGTGTCCCTGTAAGAGCCCCCTCTATTGGAGGGAGGACCCAACGGCCTCTTGAAAGTGGAAGGCCCTCTCGAGCGCCTCCTTCCATGATGAGAATATAAAAATAAACCAAAAGCTTTGGTTAATCACCGAGCACCTCCCTCCCCACTGCCAGAGCCTTTTCCTGCAGAGCTGGCGATGGCTTGAGGGCACCAGATACAAATATAAAAGAGCCCTGTTTGTCCTTGAGGGAACACCCCCCTCCCCGGCCTTGTCCCTCTCTCTTTTCAACCCCATGATTGAGCCTCTTCCCCTCTTCCCTCTCTCTCTGTCTCTCTCTCTCTATCTGTCTCTGTCTCTCTCTCTCTCTCTGTCTCTCTCTCTCTATCTGTCTCTGTCTCTCTCTCTCTGTAATCGGCTCAGAACACACCAGTCGAAGCAAAAGAATGGGGAGAGAAAAAAAATAAATAAAGACAAAACATGAAAGAAACAAAAAC
>OOFG01074075.1:5349-19336 GCA_900323295.1 Molva molva
GCGCGGCATCATCCGCATCAGCACACGGCGCATCAAGAAGGGGGGGAGGCCGCACTACACGGTGAGCGAGCGGACACTGTCGGACAGCGGCAACGAGACGATGAGGAACAGCGACTCCTGCAGCAACAACAGTACGTTTTTGTGTGTTTTTGTTTTGGCCTTTGTTTTAAACCCAAGATAGGAGGTTGGGAACGATCGTCTCTTTTCAAAGAACGTTCGTATGGCAGCAGCGGTTCTGTGCCACTGTGCTACAGACAGACCATATAGGGGTGACTGAAATCAATCATTGGTTCTTAAGTCATACATCAGTGCCAATAGAAAGGCAAGTTAAAAACATTTGAAAGTGAAGTTGTGTTAAGGATGTCAAAATGACCAAGCAAGTCTTTCAGTCTTTGTTAATACGTCTCGCTACGGTTTCACAACTCAACAAAACATTGTGAAACGGGTTTAAGAGTGCAGCTTCCTTATGATATATGATATTTTTTTTTATGATGACATTTTCATTATTATGATGGGAGGGGGAAACTTTATATCACATGGTTGGGCGATAGTTAAACCATTTTCAGTTGTTGTGACAACCAAAGTTGTAGTCACAACCCAAAAATATGCTGTGGAGTAAGTTATTTCTATTACACTTTGATGCAAAATGACAAATGAATATATAGATGCTTTTATTGTGAATAATATCACTGTGGAAATGAGCAAGCTGTTACACCAAACTCAACCTTACTGTTTTGTTTTTTGTTTCCCTACAAGATGACTACAAATCAAGTCCCAACTTCCAGATATCAGATGTCACACATTCGGACATGTATGCCAGGAATATGAGGAGGAACAACAGTGAAGGTAGGTTTTTTTTTTCCCAACACTCATACGTACACACACGCACACACATACTCACACACGTTATTTTTCTTTTTGCCCGAATACAGTCATATACCATATACCCCGGAGAAATGTCAGGAAGGTATGACGGTGGGAGAAACGAGATAGCGCCCAAGCCTAGTCTTGGGTAATAGTAACTGGAGGATGCTGTAAACCAAACTGCAACAACATCCACCACAGCTACAAGTATATTCGCGAAGTTGAACTAAGGTGTATCATTTAATACATTTAATACAGCGATGTATCATTTAATACAGCGACGCTCAAATGCAGCAGACACAAGAGACTTGCACAAGGCAGCTGATGCAGCAATGCATTATAGATGCCTTTTGTAAATCACTTGCCTTCATGGATGAGGAAGTATTTACCTTGTAGCTGATGTGTGGTGTCATTGTGTCTATTTTGCTGTAGAGATCATACGTAGTGCATTACTGTGGGCTTTCTCTAGAAGCGACACAAGGGCCGTGTGGTTAACGTGAGAATTCAGAGATCTCCAGATAGGACTCTCCCAGTCCGTGTCTGTCAAGTTTGTTTTGGAGACTGGTTACAGAATCCTTTCCTTGGCTCACACCCACCTCCATATTCCTGGCAGAGGAGGCTTATCATCATGACATAACACCCAGTTAACATCCGGAACACTCTATTGACTTTGTCTACCGTTATATTCCGGTAAACCTTGTCTACCGGTATACCGTTCTATACTGATATTTAAACATTTCCCCTTATTTTCTCAGGAGTCACAGTTCGTCTATGTAATTCACTGATCTCAACAGCCTGTTTATGTTGATGTAAAATACATGTATTTTATTGTTTCTCTTTTTAATCACTTTGATTTATCTTTGTAGAAATTGCTTGTATTGCTATTGGCCTTACACATGTAAGCTTTCACAAGTTGTGTTCAAGTCCGCCAAAGCCTACAAATATTATAATTCACACATAAAAAATGTTTTAATACATTTTCTGCAATGCAGAACACTGAACAGAGTGCATTAAATTCATGTAACATCTGAATAAAATGTCTTCCTCCTTTCTAATAATATAGCATCATGTAGGGCTTGTACATCGAAATGTCACATCACATCGATCGCCTCCATTTGGGACGCATAGGAGCATTCGGAAACGTTATTGTGTTGGTAGTTATACTTTTTTGGTCATTGTTTGGTCATTCAACGTGAATTTTCTTTTCATTATGGGGAGACATTATTGTGTTTAAAAGTGCCACAGCGTTTCTCATGCGAGACGTGGCAGAGCACGTTTTGTGTTTTCATTCAGCCTAGGTTACGGTATATTACGTTGATTTATGATTTTACAGCACTACAACTCTTGAGTCTCTTGAGAATCGGCAACAAATACTCCCATGAGGAATTCTGATGTACAAGCCGTATAGGGCCACTGAGCTCCGTTGCCTTTCTGCCTAATAAAGTGAGACCCACCATTGACTCTTCCTTTTCCCGCCTCCCCATTACAGGTCGCTCTATTCCATACACAGACACCATGTCATCATCGGGCGTCTCAGTCGCTCGCACCTCCATGAGGACGTGATCCTGGGCACCTGGGGACGAGACACGAAGATGCCAACAGTGCAGGGTCACCCTTGGGCATCCTTTGCACAGGAGTAGCCCCCCACTCCCCTCCCCTCAGGCAAGCTCCTCTCTGGAAGTCCTGACATTTTTGTTAGTTTTGAGTTTGTTTGTGTGTTAGTTGTGTGGAACCTCTGGTGTTGAAGGATATCCGGGTACTCTGGGCTAGCAGTTGGTCAGTGGGAGGAATTCTGCGATCGAATGCCCATACACGAGAGCTGGCCTCGCAATGGAGGGCGGGTGGGTGCTGCGTTGCCAAGATGGCGGAAAGACCACCGTGGTTTCCCCCCCATCTTGGTAACCCAGCACTCAACGACCCTCCTCGTGTATTACAAAAAATGTAACCGTCCCTATTGTCTGTTTGAGAGGGAAAATGTCTTTTAGCTTTCATTAAAACCTGACTTTGGTTGGTTGCCGAGGTTGTATTTAATGAGCCGGGCCAACCACAGACATCTCAGTCACTTTGAACCCTTGGTGGGCTTTTGGAATGGACTGGTAGCAGGAAAATCTGTTATCTAAGGTCATTGTTTTGTCATGAAGCTCTGTGAAGCTCTGAGAATGGTTCACAATGTGCTTTTGGTCCTATTGACAACACTGATACCTAAAGAATATGTATAATTTAAGTTTTTAAATTTCTTCCCGACTTTAAAGTGGTAATCTCTAAACTCTCTATTTCGTTCTCTTTTGCGCCACCTGTGGCGGAAAATAAACAGTACGCCACTACTCACACAAGTGAGTTGAAGAGCGAGTCTGTTGCGATAGCTTCACCTACACTCTATTGCGGAACAGCCCCTTCTGGGTGATGTAAAACTCTTGGTTTGAATACGTGGCCAGAATGTCGCCATTGACACCCAGTTGGTAACATTCATAATCTAACTATAATGGAAGGAGTCTCTGTATGTCTCTCCTTTGATTTACTCGACAACCATTCATCGAACGACTTCGCACTTGGCGGGTGTATTAGGACCCAAGGAAGTGCAGTGTCCAGTGTGAAGTTGTTTGGATGAGCGGTTCTGGGAAAAGCTGCAAGCGGCAATGCTGGGGGCCAAGCATTGTTCTGTTCCAAACAGGCACGTTTTAAATGGGCAATGCACTATTACTGCAAATGCAAGGGCTTTCATCCGTGGGCCATGGGCTCGATCACTATTGTGCTGCCTCGTTGGGCAATAGACACTGACTTAACTGACATTTATTTAAAGAAAATCTTTGGAGATTTTCGAGATTGCCACATAAATGGACAAATGATATGAAGTCCTAGTGCACATTTTTGTAATATAACACCACTAGGAAATGTATTTTCTATACAAAAAGAAACTAGCTTTAATATAGCACATTGTGATGGGATGGTATATTCAATAACAATCGCCAAGTTATTTGTTCTAAACCATATAATCAGCTGTTTCATTTCATTGAGTACAATTTGTATACCTCTTTAAAGGAAAGATGAATCTTTGAAATTAAATCCTCATGTTATTAGAGTTAACTCCTTTGACTCATATGCAAATACATGCTCTGTGGTTAATCTATCAAGCCACACAGTGTGTCCACGTTTTTTATGTTTTGCACAAAGTTTGTATTGCGAGGCGACGTCCAAGCCTGTTGAAGTTCCAGTGGGAATTTGGCCAGCTGACATTGCTGGAATTCGCCCTTGCTTATCAGCATTTGTGTGTGGTTGTAGTGAACATGGACTGTGGCATAGTTTAGCTTTAATACCTTGACATGAAAATGCCAATGTCATTAGACTGTGATGACCCTGTGGATGTTTTTTGCAGATATTGCTATATACTGGTATGCTGTCTCGGCTCATGTAAATGCTTCTTCCTATGTTTTGATGTTGACGAATTTGATTAGAAAAATCAATACTGGGAATGTTGAGCTATTTATTTGTCCTCAGATATAAGAAGAGGATATGTATACAATAATGGTCTGTTATGTGTTATGCCAGTTAGCTTTCCAGGAAGCCACTGGAACATTGAGCAGGTCTGTGAAACCGGTTATTCAGGTTGAAACCAAAGAGTCAGATACAGAAGTGAGTTTGTTTGTGGTTTGTAGATGTTTGCCGGTGTGTCAAAAAAATGCAAAAGATAAATGCTATATATATATACAATGAACGATGTGATTTGAGCTTATTAAATTGCTTGATACTCCATTTGCTGTGTTTTCAATACGTTCCTACTTAATGTATTTGACTTTAACAATGCTTTTTCTGGGCCTTTACATTTTTTTAATCATGTTAATTTTAGTGGTAACAAAAGCGCATAAAAAAAAAACCATGCTATCTATTAATAGCTGCAAACTATCTCCAATCGTGTCCTATTAAGTAAAGCTTTGATCTTCCTCCTGTAAAAATTAATGTTTATATAAGGACTCTGTTCAACATGCTACCACATGGTGGAGACACATCAGGGGAAGGTATATGCCCAGTTAGACCACCATAACGTATTATAATCCTTCAAAAACATCCGCCATACCTAGCCAAACTGGCTTCATGTTGATTTGTACACAGATTCAGTATGTAGAGACAGATTGAAACGATTATCTCATAAGAAACATAGTAAGTAGAAAAGTCCATACAACATACAAAACACTCAAGCATACTTCTCTTCTCAGGATGGGGGTGGGGGTTATCTCAAATGTTGGTGTTGAGCAAACAGCATCTCGCCTCATAAGACCAATAGCTCTGCTTGGCCAATAATGAGCTTGAAAAAACAGTTCTGTGACTAAGTCCTGGCTCACAGTTCGAAGGGCACCGGCTGCTTGCAGGACTCTGTCCAAACGGCCGGCATCTTGCGGGATCAGGAGTCCCAGCGCCCCCTGCAGAGAGCCTTCCGGGCCACCAGTTGAGGGCCTTGAACCAGCAACAAATACCCCAAATCCAATCCCATCTGTGCATTCGGAAAGTACGCTTTTGTGTGAATATTTCGTAGAATGAAGATGGTGTATTTGCAAAAGACGTACCAACAATAAACTTAGAAGAAACTCGGAACACTATACGTTGTGGATTGTCGTTTATTGCTACCAAACAGCCTTTTGTCTTTTAACTTCACTTGAGTTCAATAGCAGTGTCTCCTTGAGGTAGGCATATTCCACCTTCCCTGAGGTGGAGACTCCACAGATGTCACGGGCACGACTCCAGCTCACGGACGGTGGCCAGGGTGGGCGCCGACCCTCTTCCTTCAGAACCACTCCTCCTCTCCGGGCCCCCTCTCTGAGCAGAATGCTCCGCAGCCTGCTGGAGTTCCTCGGCGCGTCTGTGTCCTCCTCCTCCTCCTCCTGCTCCTCCTGCTCCGTCACCTCGAAGGCCACCCGTTCCTCTGCAAGCCCCAGGAGTAAGAGCGGCAGCCAACAGATGAATAACTGTGAAACATGTATTCATGTGTCCAATTATGACCTATTTCCAATTTTTATTGTAACTAGGGCAATCAATCAATCACACAAATTGCTGATTATACACTTTGTCTCGATATATGTGTATACATGACCATTTTTATCGAACATTATTTAACAATTCGATTTTTGTAATAGAAAGGGAATTTCAAATTGCATTTTTTATTAAGAAATATTACAATATATTATTAATTGTATTATTCTAAGCATATAAGCATTATATTATTGAGATTCTTCAGATATTTAGTAGCCTCCTAATAATCCTGTTAATAAAAAACGCTATTGCGTAGAATTAAATATGAAAGTATTATACCCGTAGAAGATTCTGGTAGTTTTTGCATCGTGTCCCGCCTTATTGTTCCTTTTATATGCATTGTATTCGTTAATTTAGTTGTCTGTCAGAATGTAGCACACCAATTGGTCAAAACAATGAAGGCGGTCCTTGTTTCCAGGAAGTGTGAGTGTAGTGTGGGAGCCTTCACGTTGTTGCCAACCAACATTTAGCTTGACATTTCAATAATTCCCGTGTTATTACAACGTTACATTATTTTTCACTATGGGCGATGAGGACGAGAGGTTTGACGGGATGCTACTCGCTATGGCGCAGCAGCATGAGGGAGGGGTTCAAGAGGTAAAAGTTTGTTGCTCTGGACACTTATAGCATCGAGAGAGCTAGCGAGAGAGCTAAGCATTAGCTTTCCTTTTGGACCGCTCATTCACTGTTCGATGTCATGGTGTTGATTTTATATATATATATATATATGTATATATAATGCTCTTGATATACTCGCAAGGGGGCGTTGGGGACTGTCACTAAGTAGATTAAACACATTTTATTGAGACACAATTCTATACATTCACGAAGGATGTGGTAAAACTGTATGAGTGCACCGGCATGTGTCTGCATGTCGGACCTCCTCTGCTCCTAGAGCCTTCTTATACATCCATGCCCCGGCCCGCTTTTCATTTCATCTAAATACATCCGGCTGTAGTCCCGTGGTTGATGCTAAAGATTTACTCTGATTTACTGTGCTCTATCAACAGTTAGTCAACACATTCTTCAGCTTCCTGCGAAGGAAAACGGATTTCTTCACCGGTGGGGAACCAGGTGCCCCAGAAAAGGTCAGTCTCCGCCCACTAAGAATGTGATAATTTCCGGTGAATTTACATCCTAGCTACCTATTGCCCATCCGCTCTCTCTTCCCCAACAGTCACCATGATGTTTATTTCTCTTTCTAGCTTGTGAAGGAGACCGTCGCCCGCCACAGCCAGCTTGCGCTGAAGGGCCACAGAGACCGGAAGAGCAGACAGGAGAAGGAAAAGAAGGATAAGGCAGACAGGGCTGCCAAGCTGGCCGAGGAAGCCAAGAAGAAGAAGAAGGACGACGATAACAAGGACGGCCCCCAGATCAGGGAGCTGACAGAGGAGGAAGCGGCGAAGCTTCAGTCTGAGATTGACCAGGTGAATTGGCCCCGCCCCCTTCCATGTGCTTCACCACAGTCGTTAATGGGACTTTTTCCTGCCTTTAGGGCATGTTTCAATAAGCAAAACCACACCACAGCCGTACACATCATCAGCAGCACCATCATTAGGGATGCACCATAGATAGACTTTATATTTGCAGCAATAGGAATAAACAATATCTGTATCGCAAGTTCAGGGCGTTTGGGAATAATAAATTAATGAATTAGTGACCAGGCAAAATGTATCGGCATAGAAACTGGTAAACAAGCAAGATTAGAATAATACTACACTACAACTATGCTTTTGGAGACGGACCAAAAGTAGACTTTGAATGTATCAGCCATTGCAATATTTATCTGAGTGACGGTGATATAATTCCTGTTCAGGTTTATTTCATGCAAGTGTCTACTGTGCATTTCAGAAAAAGCAGCGAGAGGAGAAGAAGGAGACTCCGGCGGTGGCAGCAGAACGCCCGTCAGACAAAGAGGAGAAGAAGGAGGAGAAGGAGAAGGAGGAGAAGGGGGTGAGTGTTTTGTAGACCCAGCCGCGCCTGGTGTCTCGTAACATGATAGGAACAGCAGGGGCCCCACCTGGCATCAACAAGCGTTCCCAATATGCAACTCCTGTGCCAAAATCTAGGATCAGATTTCACTGGCCCGGCCAGACATGTAATTAAGTGTACTCAGAACAGTCCCGCACCAGGCTTCCAATAGGGTCTTGACTCCGAGCCCGAAGGCCAGGCCCGCGTCCGTCTCTGAATCCCACGGTCCGAGATTCCTACCCAATAAATGATTTCACCTGTTTTGAATGGAGTGGGTGGTCAGGCGGAAAAAAGGCGTGCAATATCATCAAGGGAAGTGGAGCGATTCTCCTGCTTTGGAGGAGTAGCCATGTGTTTTGTTGGCGAAGCTGATCCTGCAAACCTGTGAGATAATACAAGATGTACTGAGATTCTGTGTTGGGGATTTATTGTTCATTGCTAATGGGTATTTTTGGTATGTCCTGGAGTATCAAGACACGATTATGAATGATAGATTATTATTATGATGTGCGTCCTAGTGTACGACTATATATCTGACTTCTGGACCGGAGATTACCAGAGTCCTGATCTAAAAGCCAGGTCTGAACTGATTAACCCTAGATCTGGAGGGTCAAGTGAGGTGTTTTGGGCTGGTTGCTAACCTTCGCCCTCTTCCCCTCCAGGCGGACTCGGATGCCGAGGATGACGAGAAAGATAAGGACAAGCTGAAGCCCAACGCGGGGAACGGAGCCGACATGCCCAACTACAAGTGGACCCAGAGCCTGTCGGAAGTGGACGTAAGTTCAGCTCCTGGAGGCAGGGTTGGGAAATGTCCAGGGATGGAGATGCCGGGCTAGCTGACCACCACTACTGCTTAGTCCCTATCTCTGATGACACTCGGTTATCAAACATTTTGTCTAAGGAGAGGGGTGACAGGAACCGGAAACCAGTGTAGCACCAGTGCCACCCAGTGGAAATTTATGATTCTTCAGCTTACCTATCAAAAAAGCTTTTTTAAGTTACTTGATGGTTTTACCGATTTTATTTCGTCAGGATGAAATGTAACTCAATCGAAACTTTATCACTGCAATGATTTATTGATATAACTACAAGATATAATGTATAATAATGCAGTTGTGGCACATTATACCTAGCAGTGATTCAATAGCTGCCACTGGTATCCATTCAATTATTTATCAATGAATTCATTTTATTTACCCTTATGTAAGATAAACGTAACTGAAACGTAAGTAAACAGAAGCCGATCTGTATCTGTACAACAAACCGCTGCTCCATCCTCCACAGCTGCTCGTGCCGTTTGACGTGAAGTTCCGCATGAAGGGCAAGGACGTGGTGGTGGACATCCAGCGGCGCACCATCAAGGTGGGGCTGAAGGGCCAGCCGCCCGTCCTGGAGGGCCAGCTGTGCCACGAGGTGAAGGTGGAGGAGAGCTCCTGGCTCATAGAGGACGGCAAGGTGGTCACCATCCACCTGGAGAAGGTACACTGCACGCGGCTGGCGGGAGCGCTGTTGGAAATGACTGTTTTCCCTGGGAAAAACCCTGAAGCCTGTCAAGGATATTTTTGATGCCCCTTTCCCATTTACTCTGGACTAGTTTTACCAGGAGGTTACGAATTAGGGATGGGAATCTGCCTCACAATATTATCATTATTGAGTGCCAATACGACATGTATTGTGATTCCTTAAGTATTGCCATATGATATTATTGTGACAGATTATATTTAGTATTTCTCGTATTGGTTTAACGTTGTTCAGCTTTTACATCTAAATAAATGTGGCCAAGCAGATATAATGCGAATTGACTATTGGTAAATGCATATAGCGCCCCCTGTAGGACCGTACCATTAATTAGCTTACACTAAGATAACGTTGACATTTCTGGCTTATTCTTTCCCCTATTTGCTCTGGACTATTTTGACCAGGGGAAAAAAAAATCAACCTGTAGTAATTGAACGGGTTAATCATGCTTGTGTTTGTTGGCAATTACAAGGTTTCAGGTTATCAGGTTTGAGTGAGCACAGGGCATCTTTCGAACCTACATCCTGTCTAATCCTGCTCCCTCCTCTTCCAGATCAATAAAATGGAGTGGTGGAATAAAATAGTCACCACAGATCCCGAAATCAACACCAAGAAAGTCTGCCCAGAGAACTCAAAGGTCAGTGATTCCAGCTCAAACTCTCCTCCTCTCCATATGGAGGCGTGAATATTAATCAGTGACCCCTGAACATATCCTGCCCCCCTTCCTCCACCAAAACACACCCGGGCCCTTTATTAATTGTATCCGTGTGGGGTGCGGGGGCCTGCCGTGCAGCTGTCAGACCTGGACGGAGAGACGCGCGGCATGGTGGAGAAGATGATGTACGACCAGAGGCAAAAGTCCATGGGGCTGCCCACCTCAGAGGAGCAGAAGAAGCAGGACATCCTCAAAAAGTACGTGTTTCCCACCCAATGCATGACGGACGACCGCCTCGCGTCCTTGACGTTGATGGGCTGTCAGCCGGGAAGGGCTGCTCTTTATTGGACGGTCGGCTGTATGTTTTATTACAGCCAACCATCGACTGTGTTTTATTGGGCGCTCGGCTATATATATATGACTTGGCTTAACCCCAGAGCTAGATGGTTTCCTAAAAGCGTTTAGTTAAAAATGGCAGACAGAAAAGTACATTCTCTCACTTACCACCATCCTGTGTTTTATGTTTTATTATTCAAGGTCATGCTACCCTCCTTAATTCACAGCTATATCTCAAATAAAAGCTTTTAACGAAGCTCCATTCCCCACCAAACATTTAAATCAAATGCAGCCTATCTGTTCATCTGGACGTCACTAGTGTACTTATGTTTCCAAGAGCTTCACGTATTAAGCATATTGGGGATTGTTGCGTTACATAAGCTCACTTGCTCGTCCTGTAAAGTGGACTTGTCTTTGCTCTTCACCACATACACCCTTTGGCCACAGCTTCTGTAAGAGACATCAGTGTTACAGGAGTTTCCTGCTTATTCTAAGGGTAGAGAGTGTGATGGAGAGGTAGGTGCCGGTGTGGTCCAGATGTAGCCCAGAGAGGATGGGCCTCCTCTTTACTGACCCCTACCTCCCCTGGTGCTGACTCTGCCTGGACGGCGGACCCACAGCTAGCTCCCCACAGCTAGCAACGTTTAGCCTGACCTCGCCAGACCAATCGCAGCTGCGTGTTAGTCTGGAACCTCTCAGTTCATATTCGATTTCCAAGGCGTGTTTGCAACCGTGCAGAACAAAATGCCGCTGGAAAGCAATTTGACAGACCTACAACCAATCATGCTTCAACAGTGTTCCCATAGGACGCTCTGTACAGTCATCGTATCAAACCCGCCCCATATGAGTTAAATGGTTGTGATTGGCCCGACCCTGGCCAGGTCATCTAGAAATCTGTCTGAACGGGAGAAGGGCCAGAAGGGCCAGAGCATATATAACATGAGCTCGCAGATTCATTTGGATCCCAGCAACGCACTAAACGCCAGTAAGATTTGGAAATGACAAAACATGCGATAATATTCGGTGCATGATGTGTGTATGAAATGAACTAAAACCACTATGAAATGATAATATTAAATTGATTGTTATTCAGTTTACTCTACTTACGACTTTTGGATGCAGTGTATATGAGAACATTGCCCTTTTGTGAATAGAACCCAACCCATTCTACCCATTCACTGTGCTTGCTAGGCTCTTGTGTACAAGCAGGCAAATGCGAAAGGTTTTTCCAGATTGCTCAAGACAGAAAATGAAATCTAGTATACCAGGAAGCGATAACAAATGTATTTATTTCCGTCTGTTTCCCTACTCACGCTGTGCGCGTGGTTTTCTCTGCAGGTTCATGTCCCAGCACCCAGAGATGGATTTCTCCAAAGCTAAGTTCAGTTGAGTCCAGTCTGTTTCCACGACGTCCACGATGCCTGAGATGTGTGTGAACCCTGAGCAGAAGTGGCCACAGGCCGTCCCCTCCCATCCGGTCCCTTTGTGTCTTGACCATGTCCTTCCACAATGTGTGCCATGTAACCGGCCATGACTCCCAGCTTGATGACTGTAACGCCCTCTACGTGTACTCTGAATATTTAATGCTATGTTTGGAATTTTCTTTTTAAAAAAATAAATAAAAAATGTCAAAGCCAATAAGGTAAATTATTTCTTTAGCACTTTTTGGAGAAGGCAACTTGGAGCTGTTATTAGGAAAACAAATGAAGACATGTATGTCTTCACAACATTCATGTACGGCCTGAATTTTACTGGTGAATAGTTGAATGCCGTGGCTCTTAACTAGACCAAAGAGTCTTATAAAAATAGCGTTATTTTATTAGTCTCTTCGGACAAGCCTTTCACTCGGGCCTATGGGAGGAGTTCGGGCGTCATCCAAGTTCATGTTCATGATCAAGAACATGCACCTCACACTCGTCCAGGTCTTACGTCCAGATCTTTATCATATTTTAACAATGTTTGTTCCCTAACGGGTTGGCTGTTTCAGAAAGTACTGTATATTAATTGACCTACTCCTGTATATTCATTGATGTGTTGCACGCATCTTTGTTGACACATTTACCTGGTATATGAATGTAGGCTTACAAAACTCCTTCTGTTCTCTGTGGCTCTTTGTGTTGGAGCAAAGATATTCTGGATGGCATTTGATTACATTTGCTTTGCTTTAATGAAGCAGGAAATTGAATGAAGACTGTTTAGTAGCGTACACTGCGTGCCTACTTTATTCCAAATCTCAACAGAAATTGGTCACAGCATGATTGCACCCTCTAGTTACCAGGAAAGTGCATCATAATGATATATACTACATAAACGTGTTTTTGTCTTCTACTTTGTCTGTGTTGATATTCGAAATGTGTAGTTGCTTTTCACGTTTCACCACAAGGTGGCAATGTTAACTTTCGACGTGTTGCTGCCGTTTTATGCCGTTTTTGACCAGGTGATAACAATTACCAGCCTAATTTGGCCTAATAAAACTTCTTTCCTAGAGATGAGAATTATGTTAATAGTATGAAATGTACTATGCTATTTAACAGAGGCTATTCAAATCTTCCATATTCTTTATAGTTACTCTGAATTATTCTTCATGCTCTGGTAAACTGCATGGCCGCCGCAAATAGGCCTATAGGCCACATTTAAATCCCAGATATTGATATATTCAGCTCATAACTAAATCTATCCTATAAATCGTTCTTCTCCTAATATATGCATATGATAATACAGTTATTAAAATTGGATTGGTTGACAAATTCCCCGGTCATTATGAACAGTGGGGGGGTTATCAGCATGTTATTACCAAAGGGTGAAAGACAGTGTTTCTCATAGCGCTGCACCACTGCTGTGGATATCATGCATCTCTGCTAAATGTTACTCAAGTGAGGAGCACTTTGTTTACAAGTCTGATCTACTTGTGTCCGACCGTCCACAGCTAACTTTGAGCGGTCTGTCAGGATGGTGAGAGCGTGTCGCCATTGTGGTGGCGACTGTGGTCGACAGATTAGCTGATGCAAGCTAGCAAGTGCCCCTTATGTGTGACATTGCTCATTTCTGTAGCAAAATGCTCTTCCCCTGAGACAATTGCTTGTTTAATTAATCCATTTAGTTCATCAACAAAGTTCTGGGGTAGAGGTTGAAGAAGCTTGAATTTGTCACCAGCTGTTTGGTTTGTAGTTATTTACCGTAATGTGTAATTAGCCTACATTATGTCACTATCTTATGTGACTTCCAGTTGAAAAGTCCTAAACGGTCACATTGCTGTCCCTCTAAAGCCTAATTGTAAGCCATGCCCAGCTTTAGCCCTTCTCGCTAAGACCTTGATTCGCTGACTGACAGGGTAATTGAGAAACGTTGTTATTGTTTTGTACGAAAGCAAACCGTCCCGAGATCATCCAGTGATCCAGAAGGGAAAGTGTTGGTAATAATAGATTAGCGGGCCTGGTTCATCATTCCTCCATGACTATGACGCTATGGACTCGGATAGGCTGCAGTCAGAGGGGACGGTGGGGTGAGTTTGAGGGAGGGTACTGCGGACCGCAGCGCAGATGTGGAAGAGGGATGAGGGACGAGGGAGGCGGGCGGCAGGGTCTGCTCAGCTGAGAGCAATGTCTCACCCAGGTACCAGAA
>OOFG01074076.1:0-10000 GCA_900323295.1 Molva molva
ACTTCAATTAAAGCAGGGGTCGGTGGGAGGCCTTGACTCTGACAACAGAGCTGACCAATCTGTGTGGGGCGGTCCGAGCGAAACCTCTCAATTTGTGTGTGTGTGTGTGGTGTGTGTGTGTGTGTGTGTGTGTGTGTGTGTGTGTGTGTGTGTGTGTGTGTGTGTGTGTGTGCGAGCGTGTGGGTTTTTGTGCACAATCTGTACAGTGTGTGGCTCCATAAAGTCAGCAAAGTTGACCAAAAGAATAGGGAAAATAAAAAAATGAAAATGTATGGATCATAACAGGTCATTGTGAATTTCTAAGGAGCAGGAAATTAAGTTTGTGCGGACAGCCAAAGGCCAAATGGGTTCTTCCGCTAAGTTGAGACTTCTCAGTGCTTCAGGGGACTTAACGTCCCTCCCAGCTTATTGTCTTTGAGAAATGTTGTTGAGAAATGTCCTTGTCAAAAGCCAGGATATTCTCAAGTTAACAGTTAATTAGAGCCGTATTATTCTCCTCTTTTGTGTCATATTACCATACTTGTTTGTACTCATTACCTGCATTAATCATTGTTTAATGACGCCAGGCACCCTACTTGACAACAAAACAATCCCTATAGGCAGCATAAATAACAAATGTGTCCAAGACAATAAAGATAGCAGCCCACTAATAGCTTAGAAAAAACACCCCCCTCTTCACTCAAACAGTATAGTAGCAAAGATCAGGAAGAAAATAAAATATATCTATATTTACTCCAGGCTTTGAGTCCCCTTTGGGTTCAAATAGAAAACCCAAGGATTTGCTATCATATAAAGATATCATAACTCTGCATTAAGAGCCAGACGCAATTAGAGTGGCTGCTGTAAAAAAACTATATTGCAATATTAATGAACATGTACAGGTACATTTCCTTTTGCTCAAGGTTTAATTCACAACATAGAACTCATCATATGCCATCATATATTTTTTATTGTATGCCTTCCATAGAGCATGGCATACAAAAGTATGAAGTCAGATAAAAAGGACAAAAACATGGCAGTGGCAGCACTCCAGTCCTTTATAATTAGCTGTATGAAGAGCACTTTGTATTATCCATGTTATTACCACTTTGATAACGTTTTATCACACCACCCCTTCATCCTCAGGAACAGACAGTGGCCCATTTTTATTAAATACAATATATGCCTCCCTACGCCTTCCCATCCGTCTCTCAATTGGCACCGAAGGGTTTCACCGTGACCTATTTCTTGTGTGCGCTGTAGTTCTAATCTGGTTAATACAGTGATATTGTAGTGACACAGCCGACGCACCCACACACACATGCAAACCCTTGACAGGATTAGACGACAGCTATAACCTCAGTCCTGTAGGAGGTGATCTAACGACAGCTCTGTTAAGAGATATGCACAATTCAATCAAAAATTCAAATAATTAACACAGAAATTATTTAAATGAAAATTTGAAAATCATGTCACATAATTATTCACGCTAAAGGGCTGCATCCGTGGAGAGAAGATAGTGATGGAAGAAAGGGCAGGTGGATAGCAGTGTGTACCATGGGTTTTGAATGGGTGCGTTGGCGGTTGAGCGCTGGCTGTAAGGGAGAGATAGGAGGGGCCGTGGCTCTCTGGTCACTTGTTTAGAAGACAGGTGAGTGAGTGGCAGGTTTGTGGCAGGTGTTGTCGATGTGCTAATCACCTGTCTTCTCTTTGAAACATGGTAGAAGCTGGACCTACAAGAGCGAAGGGAGAACCGACTCAACCAAGACGAAAGGACTGTTCATTCAATTTGTTGTATTTGAGGGCTCTTTCCAGACACTTTATTTAGGGACAGCTTTAGCAAGCAGGCTTCCTCTATGCTTGGCCAGTGTGGGGTTATCCCAATGAAGGAACTGCAGGCGTGCACGCACACACACACACACACACACATGCACACGCTCACTCACACGCACTGCTCCCTTGTCGTAAGTGGGAAGGCAAGCGGGTGCAATTGTGGTGGGGAAGGTTTGATGAAGCAGGGAATCAGTTGGTGCAACAGTGGCATTGATTGATGGGATCAGCAGTGTAATCCCATTTATTAAAAAACTTGTGTACTATGCATATTGTATCTGCCACTGTTCCTTTTTCAGATTTTGGAGTATTGTTTTCTGTGATTTCTTTCTTTACTTATTTCTTCGATATTTCATATAACTGTGCAATATAAGGTTCACTAGAATGACAACCAGACGAGACTCCTGCACTTCCCCGTATTATTAGAACTCAAAACTTGGAAAACGAGATACACGGGTGTGTTATTTCGCCTCAAAAGACTCAACACATTTTTGACAGTAATAATTAGGTGGGAATCAGCATGTCTCTGGTCAGCACTGACTACATTTACATAATGGTGGCATAATTAGCTAATTAGGTGCTGTACAGCTCCTATTATCTATCGTACTTTATTTGTATTTTTATAGATATTCCCAAACTTCCCTACTCAACTCCTCCTTCATACTTTATGCAAGAACAATAATTCAAAGTTGATGTACCACCTTTCTATCCAAACGGGTATGGTATGAATCAAAACTGAAACTCAAACAAAACTGAAACTATAAATTCTTACTACTCCCACAACATTTAGACCTCATTGACATACTATACATCCAAATTTTGAGCTACTCACAGTGATTCCTCATCTAAATGTTCTAAGTTCTAATGTTCTAACTTTTTACAAGAGATAACTTTGAATGTTCTCCACATACAGACATGTTGAAATCTAACACAAACACACTGTAGCACTAAACAGCTGTTTAGAAAATAACACAATCTCTAAAGACTATTAATTTTCTTCCGCCACCTCATACTATATACTAGAACAATAATTACATCTTTACTTACTACCTTGCTATCAAAACAGAACAGTGATACCATCATAGCAACCACCCAGAACACCATAGCAAACACCTAGCAATCCAACAATCCATATCAACCATCAAGAACAGCATAGAAACCACCTATACCTTAATAACCATCCAGAACCCTGGTAAGAGGCAGAAAGATCAATTATATTTGTCAAAGTTGTTTCAACTGAAGATGAGATTTAGAAATAAGGTATCAAGAAATCCTATGTGTTGCATCATTATGTGTATCAGTGGGTGTATATTGTAGTATAGATAGAAACAGTAAAAAACAGTGGAAAGTAACGCTGCTGATGCTCCCAGTGTATTTAGCAAACACAAATGAACAAAAACATCAATGGCAAACATTACAGTGGAAAACATATAATGGAATGCACAAAGCAACACTATTTTTGAAATAATAACAAGACATAATATTGTATTTAGTGAACAATATCTATACTATATTTATTTTCAAATAACAATATAATTGTTTATATTATTGTAAATGTGTCTATTCCAAAAATAAAATCCCACGTACCAGCTGCAGTACACTTGTGTACCACCAGGTTAAAAAACACTGACCTAGAACAACCAACCAACCACCCAGAAAACAATTGCAACCTTACAGAACAACATAGCAACCACCTAGCAACCACCTTTGACACATTAGCAACCACATAGAACCACCCAGACCACTCTAGTAACCACCTTTAGCACCCTAGCAATCACCCATAACACTATAGCAACCATCTAGATAAGAACACCCTAGCCATACCCAAGAAGCAACACCCTAGCAGGCATCATTAAACTACTTCAGCAAGCCGCATACCATAATTTATTTTGAAATTGTACTTTTTCTAGTGATCTAACTGATTTAACATTTATAATCACCTAATGTTTAACAATAATGACACAAAGATGCTGATTAAATGAAGTGTAGGTGGACTTATTCATGATTACCATTATGGTTTCAACATGAAAGTACGAGTTCAGTTTCAGATGCTATTAGCATGCTACGCTCGCTTGCGTGAAGACGTGTAGAACATGATGCCAGGTTGGCAGGCATACTGTCAACAAAACCTAGAAGAAATCCATGGAGTTTCAGGCACGGTGCTGCCAAACACTGTGATTCTGTCGCAATAACTCAAGTTGCGAAAACGTGAGTTTCAGTTTACAGCATTTAGAAATAACCTTCACACTTTAGAATTTTGACAAAAAAAAACGAATTATTTGTCAATATTTGCTTATTATTTGTCTTTGGAAGCCTCATCGTAAATATTTTATATTATTTTATTTTATCAAGAGGAAATGAAATCAAGACTATTCCTGCAGTTCTGAAAAAGTATTTTGCCTCCTTTTTTCTGACCCTGTTTTCTGTTAATTAGCAGGTACGAAGCGCAGGGGGAATAAACAGTGACAGGTCTCCACTGAACCGTCTACCAGCTTGATGAATATACCACACCGAACCAGCAAACATGTCTGAGGATCGTTTGTGAGAAATTGTCTGATGAATGTTCACTACAGAGAAATGGGTTGGAGGGCTAAAGTTAATGACCACACTCTCTTGCATCCAGAATACCCCAAATTGTTTTGCCATTTTTTGGTTGTTGATACGATTATGCATTGGGCACAATGTGTTGTAAGGCAGTCAAAGAAAAGGGGAATGCTTTTAAGATGACTTGCGTGCTCTTCAATCAGAATATTGGTAGTGGCAGTAAAAAAGGCATGGATGGTTTCCCCAACTCAGACATGCTTTTGCGAGACCAATTCATTCCTCATGCTCTTGATGATAGTTTTTCCTGTAACGTTAAAACAGTGTGTTTGTTTGAAGCCTCACTGAGAAGTCATTTTACATACATTATGCTGAAAACTGTTTGCAGGGAGAAGATTTTCTCAGTGGCAGAAAAAGGTTGGGTTACAAAATCTACAATCAAACTCTACATGCCCTCTTTCTCTGCAAACCCAGCGAAGAAAGAAATACAAAATGTCCAAAACACCGTCCTTCAGGGGCCGCCACTCAATATGTTGATGTTTCAACCCAGACCAGAAGTTGCACGAGAGCAACCCATTCTATGTAAGAAGTAACTGTAAGGGGAATAGTGTGTATGCTGCAGGTACAGTTTGATGCAACTGGAAATGTATTGACGCAATAGTAGTTTATTGGTTGTTAGAGACCATTACTAACCAGAGTAATGAAATCGGCTGCAGATTACCTGAAGCACTGCATCCAATGTGTAATGATACTGTAAGATTAATTGTTTTTTCAACATTGAAATAATGAGCATTGTGGCGAGTTGTTTATTATTGTTTGTTTGTATAGTGTTTTATGTGTTTAATCTGGTGTGCAGTATCACAAGTTCTTAAGGCCAGTGTTTATGTGGAGTGTGTGTGTGGATGATGGCTGGTTTAAGCAGACTCACCTGGCCCGAGTCAGACTGATTGGACTCTGGGGCCTGGTGAAGTTGCACACCTGTTGCACATTGAGTAATCAATATGCAAAGGTGAAACCAGCCATCACCACACAGACTCAAGGATATCTCCTGCATGCAACATGGAGCACCAGGTCATGTATCATTGTCTACAAACTTTTACAATAAACCGGTTTTCCAACACTACCACCCTGTGTCCTTGTCTGGAGGAGCCCAGTAAAATCTAGCTGGAGTGTGGCAGCCACCTAGGAGGCGTGTAGCATTGTCATTGTCACAGCGAGCAATTAGTGCAAGCAGCTTAATGAAATGATATATTTTGCTATGTAAATGACCTATTGTTTGTATAATAACAGCATGACCTTTTGGAATGTTTTAATTGTGTTGCTTTCAGTTTAGCCTGAAATGCCTCTTCTCTCACCCTGGCTGTGCTAGTAAGCTAGCTAACCATGTATCTGTCAAAGTTTTCTTTTATGCTGGTTGTCAATTAATTTTGCCTCATTCTCAAATTTTATAAAGAATTATGTTGGACAACCACATGGTTAGAGATTCATTATACTACAATTGTGAAAAGTGTACAAACTTCCATTTGCGACACTGACACAATTGTATCCCTTGGAATACATCACATGTAGTAGGCTTTGTAATAAATATATTGCATTGAAGGGTTTCTTGATGACCTATTTCATCTATGTAATGTAGTTCTAATCTGGGTAAAACAGTGATATTGTAGCAGCACAAGCACTGGGTAGGATTAGACGACAGCTATTATCTGTCTTGTTGGAAGCTATCTACTTTTTTACCGATATGCAAAATAAAAATAATCATTCCTTTAAATCCAAGTCATTGCATTTCCACTACCTAAGACAAGTTTTCAAATAATGTTGTTTGCGTATGTGTGTCTATGCATTGGCCTGTGTATGTATGTGTGTGTGTGTGTGTTACTGTCCATATGCGTGTATGTGTGAGTGGATGGTTGCGGAGGTGGAATCTCTCGTCTCACCAGTGTCTTCCAGTGTGACCAGGCAGGCCAGCAACTGCCAGTGTACACATGTTGGGATGGTCATATTGACATGTGGAAGGAGGTCCAAAAGCTGGAGCCTCTGGCCTGAGTGTGAAACGATGAGTTCCCAACATGGCGGCCTGGCAGATGCTCGGGCATGGGTCGTCAGGTTCACTCTTAAGATATAAGGACGAGCTACACACACACACACACACACACACACACACACACCAATATACATATAACAAATCCAGTTTGATATGTACCATCATTTTGACAAGCTACAAATAAAAGAATGTGTGAAGATTGTTTTTCATTGGGGGGAATTGTTCAAGATGACCATGAACTAAATCAAAGATAAATTACACATTTTATTTTTCATACATCTGATTCAAATGTGTTCAAGTCAGTTTCAAAGTCCCAAAATAACATAGTTTGACTGATTTCATAATCATATCATGAAATTCCTGTGGTCAGGGAAAAAAATCACGTTATTGCTGATGAATTTGTGTTATTAGATAAACCTCAGCTATTTGCAGTTATTTTGAAGTATAACTGTGCCGTTACAGTCTTCATGTGCTCACTGTTAGTTTAATGGGGTTTCCGTGACGTCTTGACCAATTTCCTCTCCTGATTCTGGATCTAATTTGGTTATAATTTGGTTTACAAAGAAGACAACTATAGTTTTGGTTATCTTGTTCCAGCTGACCTGAGATGACTCCCTTCAATTCAATTGATCACCAATTCGTCGTTCCTGTGCACAACTCATGCACAACACGCTTGTAGTTAAAAAGTTTAAGTTAAAAAGTAAAAATAATCTTTTGGAGATACAACTTTGGACAGGCCCAGGTTCTGATTCTTCTCATTTTACTCCACATTCTCGCATTCATTGGGCTCTGAACCAGATTGCATTTAATAGGATTCAGGTAAAATAGATTTTCTGTATGTCTCAGTTTTTTGCTGGATGTTGTATGGAGATAGTACAAACACAACAGGTTCTGTGGACATATGCTGAAAAATCAAAGACATGTATTACTGTATCTATTCAATCACTCATTATTGTATGTTTGTTTGGAGACAACATTTGTAGACACCTGCTCAAACAGCCAACACCTGTTAAAATAGCCGACCCTCACTAATCTTTTATTATTATTTAATCATAAACCCGAGTGTGCTTAGTTGGCTTATCAGAGAACAGCACCTTGCAGTTGTATACTTAAGAAGCAGTGATCTGGTATTCCGTGAATGAGACATGAACAGATTGTCAGGGCCGCATGATTGTCACTTGGGTACGAGCTGCAAATATAAAGAAAGATGGAGCAGATCTTTGCTAATTTAAGACTGCTTTTCAGCAGTGCCATGTGTACCGGCTTAAGCGAGGTAACCTTTTATCTTGACAGTTACAAGCAAACAGTCACTTCATACTAATCAAGTGAGAACCTGGCTGCATACATATCTTTCTCTCAGCGTAATCATCGACCCATGTCTCGATCTGGGTATGAGCAGAAATAAAATATGATCATATTCTCTTCTCTGTTAATTGTATTCACTTATCTACACATGTTACCATATGTATAAAATCTTAACCTCTAACAGCCTAACATCCTTTAATCTATTGATATTCAAAGTTAATGTTTGGAAATATAAGGACAGTAAAAAGACAAAGGCACACTACTTCAAAAAGTCTGAATAAAACAATGTTTTTCATGATGTCAAATGAAAGGCAATTATGTCCATCCAAAACAATACGTTGAAGACCGAATTATCTTTCCTTTGAGATGTGTTATTCAATCTTTCATTCTTTTTCACATAAGGCCAATTTGTTTTGGATGTGCAGTGGATATATTATAATATATTTAAGTTTCATGTTTTGTTTGTTTTTACTTTTTGAAATATCCAGTTCTCGAGCACTTTGAAGTTGTTTTCCAGGAAACAAATGAGAGGCTACAGCTCTGCTTGTGACTTGTATGTAAGAGCAGCTCTGTAATGAGCACTTCTGAACCTGTTGGGAGACTGAACCATGTTTTTACTCCCCTGGGGCTGTTTTCATAAACCTACCACAGGTTTTCCAAAGGGTTTTCCAAAGAGTCATTTCATCACAGAAACATGTCAAACTCCCCTAGCTCTATTCAGTATAGAAACGTATATGTTTAATTATGCACAGCCAAAAAGAAGGCAGTTCAATCAAAAAAATAATAGCAAAAGGTAATGCTAATCATTTTCATGGAAATTATTACTGGAAATGATCAATATGCCAAAACTCTGGCAGGTAAAACAGCGAGATAATTTTCTTAATGATTATATGAATAACCATGTCCAGCATTTAGGCCCATAATTAAAATGATGGACATATATGAATGGAAACAACTTACGTCCTTTTAACAGAAAGCAGAAATAATTGTTAACAAAATATGCAAAATGTGACAACATGTACCCACACAAATAGAAGAAACACATTCGTAAATTGTTTGCGAATGGGGCCGTGATTAGAAAGTTAGTTCCCACTCCAGCACAGGCGAGGATTTCAGCAACAGCGATTAAAAATGACGCGACGAATCACACTCGGAAGTTACGTTACAAAGTCAGCATCCCTTCATCAGAACTATTCAAGGTGTATTCGTCAAGGCAGTGTTTGTGGGACGGTCTTAAGACACCTCCAACCACCACCACCACCACCACCCCCCCCCCCAGGGCAGGTACAAACACCATCATCTGGAACGCCAAATGACTGTTATCATTAAAGTCAACGGTCATCATGTCTTGTAAAGCCTCGTGAGAGAGGCTAACTGCGCGGCATTTTCACCTCCGCTGCGGTTGACGCAGACGATATGTGACGTTTGGAAACCATGGTGGAAACACACCGGCCCCCATGTGTGTTCATAGCTGTCCAGATCCATAAGTGTTACAGTAGCACAGCACTGTAAATCTTCACTCAGGTTCCAGTTTAGAGGTGCAGTGCTGGGGCTTGTGATGAAAGGTACTTCAAATTAAAGCTAGGGGCTAATGGCTTTTTTGACTGCTGTTTTCTTCATCAGCTTTTGTTTCCAGCTAATACATTCTGATTCCACAAACCTTTCAAACAACATACAGTTCAATACATAATGATTTAACTTACTCACAAGTTGCCTATTTACTGATTTTGGTCGTTTTTCCAGGCCTTATAATTATTGTAAGTCTGGAGACATACATGGGGGAATTTGGCTTAAATGTTGGTGGAAGTTATTAAGTTGGATATTTTGAAAGCAAGAATGGATCAATATATGGACAAAAATGACCAAAAGCATCTCCATTGTTTTTTCTTCAACTGAGACTACTTCTTCAGGGGTATTCATATGCAATTTAACCTTCAATTATTCTCATTCAAATATTATTTGCAAAGCCTTGAGCAGATGACACTGCATTATAATTATAAATGGGAACTGTCTATCCCTTCCCGAGCTTTATTAATATCTCACCTCTGTCTGGCGTATCACCCCTGGACCATAAGGAGTCACAGGTGGGAAAGATTGACACCAGCTGTGCCTCATTTGCATATCTAATGCAATCAGCCTATTAATAGGTTTAATTTAGGCCTGGAATCATTCCTAGAACAGGTGCCAATCAGACAGCCCAAGAGATAAATCATAGTTTGGGCGTGAATTTGAATAAATATACATATGTACAGTATATGTGTGTATGCATATATGAGGACACCTTGGCTGTGTGTGTAAAGC
>OOFG01074083.1:0-10976 GCA_900323295.1 Molva molva
TGATAGCCTCGCCCATCAAGTGTGGCTTATACTTAAACACTGGAGAGGATTTCAAAAGTGCTGCACGTCACACACTGCAGAAAGAGCCTTCCTCAGCCCCAAACATGAATACCTCAAACCATGGAGCAACAATACGCAAGTACAATAGTTGAGGGGATAGAGGCTGCACAGGGAGAGAATTAGTGAGACAGGAGTTGGGGAGAGACAGGAGTGTGTGATGTACACACCTGTGCCCTTGCATGGTGTGTCTGCTATAACAACGGTAACAATGATGTCACTCACAGGAAGAAGTGAAGCACCTGAGTTTATCTGGATGGATTAAAAAGGCAAGACTGACAAGCAGATTGTGAGATCTCTGCTCCATTATTGTCCCCGACCATGAATGATCTTAGACGGCCTTTGCCGAACTGAGGCATTTGAGTCTGGTGCTGCAAAGACAGGTTCGACGAAGTCGATAAGAGATTGTTCCAGGACAACTGGGACACGCTGAAAACACAGTGAGTGCGGGAGGAGATGCAAACGACCACACCAATCAGTGTCTCTCGCTGTGTTCTAACTTTGTCCACGCCTATGGTAGGTTCGGGAGCAGGGTGGCAGAAACAACTACAGCGAGATAGCCGCAGAGTGCAGCGTCTCCCTCACCCGCCAAATGAAGTGCCTCCCCGTGTCACAAGGCCTCCTGGTTCCTTGCTACCATAAGAGAGAGCTTCCGTGAGGAAAGCTTTAATTGAAGCCATCTCAGGTCATCTGGGTTTTGTAACTACACTTTGAAGGAGAAGGAGAAGGCAACCATCGCTGTCTTCACCTCCCTTTGTCTCCATTGTCGTTTATTGTGTGAAGAACAAGTCATTTTCTATACGTATACTTGAATGTTGTTTTAATCTCACAAACACTCTGAAGATTAGCCCAATTGGGCTAATCTAAGGGTGAGTCATTTATGACTGATGTGTAGATATGTATATGAATTACCTTCTCCAATACAAAGGACAATATTGAGATGAGCTTATGTGTGTAAAATAAATACTACTTTTTTCAAATTTCAATTCACTATATTGTATGGACATTTTGACTTGTATATGTTACTTTGCTGATGTGAAATATTACCGTATTGAGAAGGAATCATGACCCAAAGACAAAGGTTAAAATAAAGAAGAATTGTACAATATCATCTCCTGCATTTTAACACAGTGTTTATTGGATTATCCAACAATTGAGATTATATCAACTTTATACCCATGCAGCAGCACACCCAATTAAGTTAAAAACCAACTAGATAATTGCAGTTACTCCGACAGGAAATGAGCGCTGCCTAGGCCTCTCCGGGAGTCACCGTAGTGACAAACGCTTAGCAATCAATCTCTGCCATCGCTACAGCAGCCCCAGGCCAAAGATAGAACTGCTGCTTTATCGAACTAAGGTGGTGTCTAGCTCGGCACAGCAATTGAGAATATCGATCGATGAGTCAATACCCCCGTGCTATCCATATGCCTTTAAAGTGCTGCGTAAAGACCCTGTCCTAGCAACCCATTTTCTGACTGTTGTTTAAACGTAGCTCTCGAGTTTCTTGGCCTTGTTCTTTACTTCTACTGTGGCCATTGGCATAGGTTTGGGGCGGGACGGTATGGACACGTCCTTACCAATGTCAAGGAACGATTTAAATGTCCCTATCAATGATTTTAATCAATCTGAAAAATGTATTTTTTCATTAACTTAATTTCCTCCTCTCCCACAAAAGGTTTACTCTGAAAAACCTCTTATGTCATTAATGTAATTTCATCCGCTCATCCACAAAGGGCCAACTCCCAACTCAGCCAAACACAAACAAAACGGCGGTACATATTCGATCACAAACGAGCAGTAGCCCCAAGCAACCCTTTCATTCGAGGGGAGAAGATGATTAGGAAAGCAATATCTTAAACATTAACATCATATTATATATATTGTCAACAGATAACCTCAACGAATGGAGCACAGCTCTATTCTATGAACAATGTTGCCTAATGTATGTATTTAGTAGTTATAACAGTGTAGAAGACTATGTTGTGGGCTCTTATACTGTAGGTGCTTTTGATGATGAGAGTCCACTGAATGGCATTATACAGAGTAGCTACATTTGTTCATTTTTTTTTGTTTTTTTCTAAGGAGATTGGTACAGGTCCACATGCTAGGAAGGATGTAGGGACCCTACATTTCAAGAAAGCTGGTACAAGCAATACCCATGGCTTCACTAGACCATTGTTGAAGAAAATTCTATATTTCCAGTTTGTCAAAGCATAGACCTACTCAATTGAGAAGAGCGTATTGGAAAAGATTGAAGATTGAGGTCTGTCTGTGTTTTTCAGAATAGGCACTCAATCGTACTTTCGGCTCTTGACTGTACCACCCACAGAGAACAATATTTTCTTATTTATTAAGATTCTGGGCTAAGCCCTCAATGTCTTAAAAATGGTTGAATAGTTGGATGTCCTAGCAAATTGTGTTTGTAAGGTGAAAAGCTGTTTCAAGCTGTTTTCAAGGTGTTTTCAGGCCCAACCCAACATTGGGCTGGGCCTCATACATTGCAATATATGAGCTTGAAAAGGGGATACATTTGGTTGTAATAGAGCTGTATATGGTTTTGATAGTTTGTGTCTATGTCTGCGTGCACATGCACCACTTGGCATGGGTATTGGTAGTATAGAGAATTAAAAGAAAATGTCCCCACCAATATTCAAATCAAACCTACGCCCTTGACTGTGGCGATGCTCATTTCGCTGCTGGTAATAGAACCATTACCAGCACTATGGCTGTGTATTGACCACAACGTGGGCATATGATGTTTAGCATATTACAGGGCTGAATATTTAAAAATAAATAGCAAATGAAGATGATGATAATAATAATACAGCAATATATTGCAATCCGTACACATTGACAAAAAATTCAGTGTAGTAAATTTCCATCAAGCCTTGCCCTTAAGAAAGGTCAAATCATAAAGTATAGTTCATAGAGCAATTGCAATTCTGCTGTTCTCTTTAATTAAGACTGACCTGATATCTTATGTTACATTCTCCACCATCATTTTGTGCCCTGACAACTGCTTAAACATATAACTTAAATCAATTATTAATTTTCACGTATCTAAAATCAAGAAGTAAACTCTAATTTAGCTAGAATCCAAGATTAAAATACATTCTTTTGTATGTGTATATGTTCATGTGTACTTTCAAACACTCATCATTATTAATCTCCTTAAATGCATCTATAAAGTGAACAGAGCTCACCTTTGAACTGGACTTTTGTATTGGGATAATCTTCCATATTCTTCCTCTTCTCACTTTCTCCCTCTCCCCAACTCTATCCTTTATTAGAAGCATATTTCCACATGCTTTGTGCTCAACAATCTAACAATTCATATGCTATATTTGTCTGCATTTCTGATTATTAAATTAAATTATCTCAATCAGAAGGGAAATTCTGTCCTATCTTGTGTGATTAACCATCGTCCAATCTACAGTGGACAAGGACATGGATTTAGTGTATGTTAATCAGTGTGATTTGTAGATAAGGCACATTACAACCCCAGCCTTGATGTATAATGAAAGCAGTTAACCCAGTTTGTTCAATTAAGATCTGTCATCTGAAGTTTGTTCCGTTTCAAATGTTTTGGTCTATCTCTATAGGGCCCGAGCACTTTTTGTGGTTTGCTAATTTAGCTAAGAGAAGCTGAGGATACATTTCCCCCACAAGACATTTAAAAAGGGGCCTGTAAACAAACAAAGGCCCGAGGACAAATAATCCATGAGCAATTCATTAGTGTACACAAACTAAGCAGAATCCTACATGGAAGTCACTCTGAATAATGAAAGCAAGTCAGAGGAAGTGGGGGTCCTTCTCCTTCCCTGGCCTCCTGTGATTCTCTCTCATCTCCTCTCCTCCTCCCTAGCCGGGACACAGAGCAGCGGGGACGCATCATTGGCGATGATTTGCAACCACATATTCATTTTTTATATTATAAATATATTGGCCCAGGCATCCGGAAGGTCAGCTCCGTAATGGCCATTGTATATTTTATGCGCGGCGAAGAAGCACTGCTCTCAGAGTAAATCATGTGGGGCGAGGGAGGTGCGCAGGTAGAGGGAGAGGTTCTGTTTAAATCACAGAGTCAGCCTCCCTCAAAAGGTCAGACGCCTCTCGGCGACTCTAAGTACCCCAGAGTGGAAGCAGTGGTTGTAATTGCCGGAAGCGCCCGTCAGCTATCTGAATAAGCCAAACACATTTTGTGGAGGTGACATTGGAGACAGACTTGCAATATGCCTCCCTGCCTGAGCACTTATGTGCCTCCCCTTGTCTACCCACCTTTCACAAACTAGAGGGGCAGGAGCTTTGCAAAAGAAAGGCCTAATTGTGATTGATAGAATGGAAGAAACACATGAGGAAGCGTATCTTTTTATCCACACAAGCTATTATGCTAAAATGTGTCTGCTTCGCTGTTATGTTTGGGTACTATGAGTATATTTACTTAGTGTGCAACTTCAAGAATCATCATACTGGAATTCTAGGTCTGCCCACACACGCTATACCTCTGGTTAAATCCTCTAATTACGTCACATTAAATACGACAGAGAGGACAGTGAAAATAAAGATTTTACTTCACGTCATATTAACAGCATGAGCACAATATATCACCATAGCTGAACACTTCAGAGGGTTCCCAAAAGAGTAAACATGCTCACTGCAAACATTTATCTGGCAATTCCATGGGGCAGTATTGCAACTGGGTTAACAAGACCAATGACTTCAACATGACAAGAAAATGTTGGATTCTGTCCAAAGTCATTATGAACAGGCAACACAATATCAATACAAAAAGACCACACTGTGCATAGGTTGCAATCCTTCTATTGATTTTGATGTCAGTAAGTCACATTGAGGACTTAAATTGCAGAAAAGCCATCAATATATTAGCATGGATACATAATTCTTCACAGCTGCTGTATGTAAGATTTGAGACTTATAAAGACAGAGCGCAGAGAGCACAATTTTGAAACTAAACAACAAACCTTCTTACGCACATCTTCCATTGAGAAGTGCTCATTTCGCATTTGTGATTTACAGGCAAGATGGATTCCCAGAACCAATCAGAAATAAAATATAAATATATATAATAGAAATGCCCTGGTTTGTCAGAAATGAGCCGGGAGCGGTCCAAAGTCTGAATTGTCTCAAATAGAGGCAGGCAGCCAACTGGAAACAGATTCTCACAGAGCATTCCACTCACTAATAGCTGACGGATGGCTTTGCCATTAAAAAAACACTCAAATAATAGCTCTTAAATCTTACCTAAAGTACTTTTACATGATATGTAATGGATCTGTCTGAACATTTGAAACATACATGTTGGAATAAGGAAAGTGAATAAAGTATGAGAAGAGAAAGAACAAGAATAGCCATGTTCTGGCCTATTTAATTTAATCTCAGCAGTCACTTAATCCCTGCAGGGAGACGGCCCCATGACTGCTTCCTACCTGAATCTCCACTCCATAGCCCATGTACACGGTGACCTTGTAGGTGCAGTCTGCCGCCGTGTGGACAGTAGATATGGCCTGTGGCAGAGCCTGGATAACGCCATGAGGCCCGCTGAAGTCGATGTGGCAGGACGCTGCAATGATAAAGACATATCATGTGTTTGAATATGATGACACTGACTGAGGCTGAGAAGGTCTTCTGGACAACTTTATCTTTGGATTTTACACAAGTCTGAAAACCCAAGGAATACGTAGATTTTGATCCATCAATGTGATTTCTGATTTCTGATATTTGATATATGCCAGTTGGACTTCAATTTGGAATGTGAGAATCGAGTATAACTCTCACATTGATTTCAATGTTAAAATAGAAACATGTAACTACTTCACGCTTATTGATTGATTGAATTGTGTACCAAATTTTATGATTGTAATCAAATCACATAATGATGAAATTTTATATTTTCTAATGCACAGAACAGGTCATGGTCTTCTTGGTTTCTCCCTGAGTTAAAAGTGCTGATAGTTTCCTTCTGAAGAAACGCACACTCTCCATGCAATTCATCTGTCAACGATGTATTATGTGTTGAACTGATGAAGATGTGCCATATTGTATCACACCAACCCACACACGCACACACCCACATATGTTTCAAACATTTCTGGTTTGCATATCTCACTGGATAAAGCATTGTGAAAAAACTGTGAAAAGGGAAACAGTTTATATTGTGGTGAGTTTGTGGTGCTTTGCCTTGCAAATTTGAGTACCGGTAATCCTTCTCTCAGATAAAAATATGCCCAAACCAAATTCAAAATGTAAAGAAAAATGATTGTTTACATTTATTTTTGCATATATCTCTAACGACAAGTTTGAGTGTGCTTATTTGGGGTTCTGGTTTGGACATTAAATGGAATAAAGTATCCTACTAATTTGTTTTGCAGCAGGATGCACACATCTACCATCTCTTACCTGGAGTATGTGGGGTGGTCATAATGCTAGTGGTCCCCTTGTCCGTTCCACCGGGGCTACCTGCTAATGTGCTGCCGCCCACTGCGAGTGAGTCATTCCTCAGCAGTAGGGGGCCCGTAACTGCTGTGTCTTTCCCTGGTACAATAATAGTAGTAGTAGTAGTAGTAGTAGTAGTAGTAGTGGCACTAGGAGATGCCACGGTAGGCAGCTCCATGTCCCGCAACCGAGCAGCTGGATCAGACAGGTCTGGAACTTGAGCGGGTTGGGGCGTGAGCACGAAGACGGGGGTGGGCCATTGCTCGGGGCGATCGCCCCCCTCCCCAGGAGCCACCCTGTGTCCCACCAGTCCGCTCTTCAGCGGTGGAGTTACGGGGAACAGTGGGACGTTCCCGTGCACCGCCATTTGCGGAGCCCCAGAAAATTGGGTGGTGGAAAAGGGAGGAGGAGTGTGACGGGCATCCAACCCCCGGCCACCCTCACCGTGGCGGGGCCGGGCCCAGGGGCCGAACGGTGGCTGGTGGGAGGAAGGGTTACGATAGAGCGAATGGTGGTGGGGGATGTTGAGCGGAGGGGCCGTGGTGACCAGGGGCAGTCTTCTGCTGGTGTCCTTGGTGGTGGGCGCAACGCTGGCGACGCCCAGCAGGGGGCTTCCCGGGGTCATGGAGCGGCCAGGGCTGTCCTTTGAGGCAGATGCTGTGAATCCAAATATAGAGGCGCTTCAGTTTATGAATGCAACTTGGAAAGACGGATCACTGTTCGAAAACAACAGGCCATAAAAATATTATATTCTCTGCACACATCAAATACAGTTTTTTGAAGTACTTTATTATTCATTGATTTGATGGGATTTTTCAGAGATACTCCAGAAATAGGAAAGGGAATACTATGTATTGCACACATTAGATACAATACATAGTACATTTGAGATACCGTGGGCTTCAAAGTAACAGTATATTCATTTTTTTTGGCATTGCTGCACACCAAATCACAGAAGTAAAGCATTTGGTTCATTCCAGGAATTTTTCAAAATCGTGTTCAAATTGGTCTACGCTCCACTTTAACACGACTGTCACACTTGTGTTGTGGATATTTTCCCATGAGTCAACTGCTGGCCGACGAGACTCTGGGGAAACCATAAGAGCGCAACCCGAACGGCTCTTGTTAAATCGTTCACATCAGTGTGCTTCCTTCCTCCCCATACTACCACTTGTAATGACACTTAATATTCCTTGCTAAGCGGATTTCATGAGCCGGGAATATTCTTGTAGCGTAACAAACCATTCTCCCCTCCCCAAGAGCACCTGCCAGATCTAATCGGAGACCCCTTCAGGAGGCTATCATCCGCCAAGGGAAGTCTTATGTTTCTTTAACAATGCTTCATTTCCACCATAATAGCTCCCCCTCTCCACCAGCTAATAGCAATCTGCTTCAAACAATCACGGGTTATTGTAGCCGCTCCACTTCCCACCCGGCACCTTTTCTTCTCAAACCGAGAGGGTAATGGCTCAGCCCTTTTACAGACACATCAGGCCCATTGTCGGTTGAATCATCTTGAAAAGAATAGAAAAGAGCAGACAAAATGTATCTCATTGAATGTAGGGTATAACTCCTTTCCACAGAGAGCAAACAGGTGTGAATATTGTAATGTACACATCTAATCTCTTAGAAGTGGTTGTATAAAGTATGACCTCCTTTTGGTGAGCTGTCTGCTGTATCTACACGTTTTTAGTGTTTGATGACACTAAAAGTCAAATCAATGATTGAATCTGAATCATCCTCTGAAAAAAGCAAACTTTGATTCTTACCAAACATCATTCGGACATTTATTTTCCACATTTTATCATACAGGAGGGCCAAAATCTGAAAACGAGGGACATGGCGCCTCAAGAGCCTACTTTGATGTGTCTCCCCTGAGCTGGCAGATACCCGCAGAATCAACCATGAGCCCATTACAAATCCCAATCATTAAAGTTCACAGGAGTTACCAGCAGGGAGACACAGCCAGATAACAGCCTGAAGGCCCAGAATGTGTCTATAAGAAATAGGGTAAAAAAGGATATGCACCCGCTAGACTATGCTGAGGGATTACTATTATGATTACTAATAGATTGAAAAGGAAAGGATCGAAAAGATTTCCTTCATTTCATGCTGCCATTCAGCAAGCAAAAGTAAGTTTAAACCTATGCCTTTAGTGAGTGGTCAAATCTGGGGCAGGTAAGGTGGGAATTGTGTGTGTGTGTGTGTGTGTGTGTGTGTGTGTGTGCGTGTGCGTGTGTGTGTGTGTGTGTGCGTGTGTGCGTGTGTGCGTGTGTGTGTGTGTGTGTGTGTATGTTAATTTCAAAAGTCCTATTGATGAAAGAGTGAAACAATATAGTGATGGGATGAAAGGCAAAGGTTGGGAGAACGATGCAAAAGCGTGAATGTATTTCTCTGAGTGTGCAGTGTTTGTTTTTGTGTACGTATTTGTGTTGACTTGATGCGGATTAGTCAAAACCAAAACCATTCCATATACATAATGCTTTTTTAAAAAGTCTGTTTTGGACATCATTTTCTGTGCAGAATGGATTGGTCAAATAATGCAGCACCTAACACATTCTACACACAATACTGTCAGTGTTTTGTAAATTCTGTCTGCAGCATAGATTTTCAGAGAGCAATTTTTCTCCAACTGAATACAAACCAGACCCTTGATCCAATGTTGCCTGTAGCAAAATGTTCCCCACTTAAAAATGTGCCTTACCTATCGATCCTGCACCTGCAGAAGGGCTACTTCTGAAATAATAGCCAGACATCCACCGTCAAAGCCTTTAAATAGATATAGGTAACTAAATTTCCATTTACAAACCATTTCAGTCACATTTATTCAAGTCAATAGTTCAGTTTATCATATTGTATGGGACTCTCACGATTATCACTGAAAAACCCAGTTTTTCAGTGTGACCCTCTAGAAAAAAACTGCCACAAGAGCAGAGCAATCTGTTTTAAATTAAAATCCATTCCAAAGCTTGCAAACAAATTCAACAATACTATGAAATCCGGTGTTGCCCTTTTCTATTATGGTCTTACATATGAAATGATTTAATAATGTGATTGCAACAGGTTGCATGTTCTTTATTAGACAAACATAGACATTTGCATTTTTCCCTCCCATATGTATTGATTATATAATGTGAAAATGAAAAGAGGAAATACTTCTACATGGATACCTTCACTAAAGGTCAGTCGTCCATTCCTTAATGGCCAAGAACAAAGACTATAGGCAGATCAATAGCTCACTCTAGCCCTTATCAGTGGAGATGCATTGATTTCCAACTGGAAGACAACAAGTAAACAACAAAAGACTCCAGGACATCTTTCACAAGCAAAATACATTTTGCCACAGAAAAGCTTTAGACACATTTAGATGATTTATGCATCTTTGAGGGCATAGTTCTCAGGTCCAAAGATTAACATTCCCAAGAACCAACAAAACATCAAATTTTCAACCTTACAAATCAACGATTGTTGGAGGATTATGAATAAAATCATATGTTGGGAATAAAATAATGAGATCATATTTTTTGATATTTTCACATTTAAGACTTTAATAATTATTTTTCCCTCAACATCATGTTCTGAATCAAAATCAAGCCGCTCGTCTTTTCCACATTTTACATATTTTGATTATTTTGTCAAAAGCATCCAGCCTTGAGCCCTAGATTAGCAAAGTCGCCTGACTCTTTGTGAAGCTGTACAAAGCCAGTGCAATTAGACACTCTTTTCCCTCACATAACACACTGTAATCCAGACATGCTTTTTATTGCTTGGCAGTGCCCAAAAAAAAAAAACTGAGTGACAGGAACTGTGCTGTTTCTGTGTAATCAGCAACAATTCAGGGTTTTGATGCCATGTTGTGGTGTAGGATGTCCCCTTTGAATTGTTTTAAAACAAGAACACAAACAGACAACCAGGAGAGACACGCCTGGATCCAGCTATCAAACAACAGGCTACTCAAAATTGGTTGGCAGCGTCACGACTCAGTAATGCCTAGAATTGTGATTTATTGTTATAGTAATAACAATAATTCACTGCATTTACAGTGGGGCAAAAAAGTATTTAGTCAGCCACCAATTGTGCAAGTTCTCCCACTTAAAAAGACGAGAGAGGCCTGTAATTTTCATCATAGGTAAACCTCAGCTATGAGAGACAAAATGGAAAAAAAAATCCAGAAAATCACATTGTCTGATTTTTAAAGAATTTATTTGCAAATTATGGTGGAAAATAAGTATTTGGTCAATAACAAAAGGTCATCTCAATACTTTGTTACATGCCCTTTGTTGGCAATGACAGAGGTCAAACGTTTTCTGTAAGTCTTTACAAGGTTTTCACACACTGCTGCTGGTATTTTGGCCCATTCCTCCATGCAGATCTCCTCTAGAGCAGTGATGTTTTTGGGCCTTCGCTGGGCAACACGGACTTTCAACTCCCTCCAAAGATTTTCTATGGGGTTGAGATCTGGA
>OOFG01074097.1:0-10571 GCA_900323295.1 Molva molva
TGCCCTTGTGAAGTTAATGAAGTCATTGGAGCACACATAACTACGATATGAGCGGGCTATTCGTTGCCTCTGAAAGGAAGATTTCATTTTTTGCGTCTATCCACCAACAAACAGGCTCAGAATGGCACATTTCTGTTTTAGGTTGTTACCCAGGGCAGCCTGTCTGTTGTGTTGCTGCTCGTAGCTGAAAGAGATCGAATCACCCCCTTGAGGATGAAGACATTTTGCAAAGCAGGCTCCCCACCTCTAAACCAAAAAGAAACACAAAATTGAAGCTAGCTCAAAGCAGTGACTGTGGCGAAGCGAGTTTAGACGAGGTGGTTCTGAATCCCATCTCTTAACGAGGCCTTTGGTGAAGACGTGTCCTGGTGCACACTGCTGTGTTTGCACTCGTTATGAGGTCAAAAGTTGGATTCCTCCTGCAACGATGTGAAAAGTAAAAGGAAGGCTGAGCCTCCTTGCTCTCTTGCCTCGCTGGATTGGGGTGCGTTGTGCGTCTTTATGTGAGATACACCATTTATTTTGAAAAGAAGGAATACTAGGAGAGGCCATGAAGCGCCATTGAAATTAAATGAAACAGGCCGTGTTTGGAATTCAATGAAACTCGATCACAACACAAACTTGCCCTTCACCAGCACTTTTTCACCTTGACATTTGTAATAGTAAAACGAATCTTTGAAATTTGCCACTACTACCCTAACCTCACACACCAATACACACCAATAAAACATTCAAAATATAGACGATGGATATAAAGGGCCTCACCTCAGGCTTTGGTTTAAAGAAGGAGTGGCAGCTAAGCAGTGGTAGATTTTCAGAGTTCAGAGTTGTCTCGAAGGCATCTATATAGCTTCCCCTTGTCAGCGTTGAGGCACAGCACAGCCCTGGCATGTTGGATCCCAGCTAAGGCAGGTTCATGACTTTTTTTTTTAAACACACTTATTTTGACCTTTTCATTTGGTAAAGCCTTTACCACACTTCCCTCCCCCTGCCCTAATCCTCCTTATAGCCAAGTGACAGTTGTGCAGATGTGGGCAGACAGTACCTTCCGGATCCCCGGGGCTCCAGCATTCCGACACGTGAATACATTTGAGTTGCTTTTCCAGTCGCCTTTGTTCTGCAGAACCCTGTGTTAAATAATGTAATGGAGTCCGATACACAGCAGACGCTTTTCTTCTTCGTTACGCTGCATTATTGGCACCTCGGTACGCCCAGAGCAATGAATTGTTGCAGGCAACGTGCGTTTACCCTCTGAATATTCTCAGCATCTGGATGCTGATCGTCAAAATTCGTTGTGACGGCCCGGCTTTACTCGTTCGCCATTTCTTTATATTTTCTGTTAAAGCCAGCTGTCTCTCCTGGCTTTTAACTTTAGTCAGTCAGGGATGTTTCATTTGTATAATCTTTTTGGTATATGTTTAATGTTGAAATCAAATGTCACAAGAATGCCATAATCATGTATTAAAAAACATTCACAAGAAACCCCAAAATAACACCAATTCCAATTCCAGTTCCAACTCCAACTCATATTTCATCATATTTTATATATTTTCTTTGTTAGGGTTTATAATAAACAAAAATAACCTTCAAGTTAAATAAATAGATTCTTTGGCACTAACAAAGTCAGTCAGTCAGTTGGTCCCGTCGAGTCAGTCTGAGAATCCAATTCGGTTTTTACTTTGCCACTGGGTTGTGGGTGAATGACTCCTGTAAACACCTGAGCAGAGTGGAATGGCGTGGTCCGGGAGAATGTAAAGGGATTGCAGGATGGCTGTCCGTGGCGGATGAATAATCGTTGGAAAGAAATTAAAGGGCCTTACTATGTGTAAATTCAGGCTTCTCTCAGGAGGACAGGAGTGTCACAACCTGGATTTCAGCAGCAGATTCAGCAGACACCTGTGTACACACCCCCGTCCCCTTGAAAAACCCATGTTCAAAATCTACTCACAGATTGGTCCCCAGTTTGCACCGCAATTCAAGTCTCTTCCATTTTATATGTCGTTCAGTTTCAGCGAGAGCGAAGAGAGCACAGGAGCATGAGAAGTAAAGATAATCAGCTGGAGCAGCATGCTATTTTGTGCTTTAAACACCAAGTATGGCCAGTTTATTCCTTTTGAACGTTTATTCATCCACCATCAACAACCATACTGCAATCACTCTCCATTCTCCCAGATCACGCCATTCTACTCTGATCAGTTGTTTACAGAAGCCAGTCATTCACTCACCACCCAGCGACAAAGAGTAAAAGACTCAGAGTCTCAGACTGATTGGACAGGACTAACTGACTGACTTACTGACTATAGTGCACTCTTTTGGAGGACAAAGTATACAGAGTGGTGCAATTACCTCCAGAACCTTTGTCCAGGTGTACAATCCTCCACTCTGCCAGCATCTTGTTCACCATTATCATGATGATCCTTTATCCGGCCATCTTGGCACATACAAAACATACAAAAGGTTGCAAGCCCTTGTGTATTGGCCTAAGATGAGCGTTGATGTGAGAGAACATGTGCCATGTTGCGTGGTTCACCAGCTCTAAAAACCCGAGACCCGGTGTAACAAGGTCCATTGCTACACATCACCTAGGTGACTCTTACTGTGCTCCTCTAATCACAAGGACGTAGGGTGGTGGTGTTGAAAGATGGTTTATTGTAAAGTTTGTAGATAATGATACATGGGCTGGTGCATGTTCCACCACAGTGTGTGTGGTGATGGCTGCTTTAACCTGTGCACATTGATTGCTCAAAATGCAACAGGTGTGCAGCCTCACCTGGCATGTGTGTACGTGTATGTACGTGTGTGTGTGTGTGTGTGTGTGTGTGTGTGTGCACGTGTGTACGTACTTGTATGTGTAGGAGTGTGTGTGTATGTGTATGCACAAACGTGTGTATGTCATTCAATGTCATACATTGTGATTCAGACTGATTGGACTCTGGGGCTGGGTGATGGCTTACACCAGCCATCATCTACACCCACTCCACAACCGGAAACCTCCTGGGAAACTTCAACAAACTGTGGTACATGGACCTTGGGAGATGCCAGGAGTGGATGTATTTCCCCTTCCAAAGGCAACAGCCGAGACATTATCCCGGATTTGAACAAGGGAGATCTGTCTCGTTGGGGTGTGCCAACTTTAATCCTCTCAGACCGAGCTTCCCAGTTTGTGTTTGAAGAAACCTGCAGGTGCTGGAACCTCAAGCAGAAAAGGACCTCGCCTTACCATCCTCAACTGAACCTGACAGAGAGGATGAGCCACAATGTAAAAGCCATGTTTGCTTCATATGTGGAAGACAAACACACGAACTGTGACAAACACTTAACTGTATTCTGCTTCGCATTGAACTCAGCGGTGCATGAGTCCACAGGAGTTACCCCTGCAGAGCCCAACCTCCGTTGTCTTTTGAAAGGCCCCTCGGATGCTGAGCTAAGCCCACAGCTCTGTGGTCCTGACACGCCTGCATGCGCTACGGCTAACCCCTGGTGAGGACCTTCGTGTTACAAATGTGGCAACTGACACTGCCATTGACTCAAGCCATGAACTGGTGCAAACTGGGGACCAATCAGTGAGTAGATTGTGAACATGGGTGTTTCCGGGGGGGCAGGGGGGTGTGTCCCCAGGTGGTTCAGTCTACTGATGAAATCCAGGTTGTAACAAAGTGTACGGCTGCCGTTACGCTCCGTCTTACAGCAGCTCCTCCCCCCCGGTCGGCAAAGTTTATGGAAGCTCTCGGTTCAAATATGAAAGTGCAAGCTGTTAGCTCCCCCGTCTCTTTATTTGTTACCTCTGCTCGCCTGCCGAAAGTAACAGTAGTTTAGCACAAAATATCTTGGTGGCAAGTCAAACTTTAAAACCTGGCCCTGTGCTTCTACAGCACCTGGCCTCTGTGGAATAGCAGTGTTTCTGGCAGAGCATACAAAGCAGCACCGGAGCGTCTCTGAAAAGACAAAACAAACCCTGACTTTCTCAAATTTGCATCTGCAGCAAAGCAATGAATAATACAACAAAAAAAAAGGCATCGATTTTCTTTTGGGCGAGTGCTGATTCAGAGTAAACAAATATATGTGTGCCTCTCAGTGTATGAATAGGTGGACAAAGATGAAAGTAAATGTTTGATGTGACAATAAAGGAAAAGGAGGCTCATGTTGTAGGAAAACAACCGCGACACTGTAATGCAATGCAGTCCTTAACTCCTCCTGAATCGTATATATTATATCAAATGTTTATCTTATCGTTTTCATATGTATTTCTATTTTCATAGTATGCTCTAATGTTTCCTGTCTCTGTGTGTGCGTGCACACACCAGTATGTGTACATACTGGTGTGTGTAGGGATGTGTGTGTGTGTACGTGTATGTACGTGTGTAGTGTACGTACTCGTATGTGTAGGAGTGTGTGTGCACGTGTGTCATTCAATGTCATACATTGTTGGATTCCAAGCGAACAGAAAGTGTCCAGAGCATGTTTAAACCGTCTAATCACCGAGCCCCCCACCAGACACGTCCTAAACGCTCCACCCCATGCAGCTTAACATCCATTCAAACCGGTCCACTTCAAACAAAAGGCCTCAAATGTCACGCTGCAGTCGTGAGCTGGTGTCGGCGGATTAACCCACACTTCAAACGGGCTGCCCTGAACGGGTCGTTCCTCAGCGCGGAGTAATGGCTCTATTAGCTCAGCGGAAGAGAGGGGGGAACAAAAGGATATCGGTGATGACAAGATGTTTTTGTTTTTTTTCTTCATCGTTTACATTAAGTCAACAGGGCCGCGTTGGAAACGCTGGTAACACCTCCGACGCAGCGATGACAGGGCTTATCGCAGAGTCACAGGCGCCTGTTGAAACCAACTTTACTGAATAATTAGCATATAGCATAAGTCAACGCACTCCACGCAGTGGGAGAAAGACAAGCGAAATTACCATTTTAATTCAGCGCTGCTGATTTGCATTTGTCAAAAAAATAAAACATAAGATGTGTATAGGCCAACCCTGTAATGTATGTCTTTATAGCTATATCAATTTAAAACTATCATATTCCTCTGAAGAAAAAAAAAGCTATTACCATTTGCTGCTATCACCACTGACCAATTTAAATAGGAATGAAGTCATTATTAATGGTGTCACAGTAACATGAGGGGGTATTCGTCCTCCTTGACTACAAGAGTGTAAAACAGCAATTCGATTGGGCCAGTGATTCATGGTTTCAATTAGCCGAGTCCTTGCATGTCAACATGTCCTTCTGTGCAGAACACAAGCCTGTTCTTTCCAAATACACGTTGGCATAGGCTTATGCAATTATATCATTATAATATTATAATAATTAATAATATGATATTATGATATTAGTCGATTCACATTTAAATGGAAGCCACACCAGCGGGGGAGGCAGTGGTGGCAACATAATCATGTAATCATGTATTGGAGTGTCATGTAAGCCCTATGTATCAGTGAGTGTCATGTGAGCTCTATTGTTTAGTGTCATGTAAGCCTTATGTATCAGTGAGTGTCATGTGAGCTCTATTGTTTAGTGTCATGTAAGCCCTATGTATCAGTGAGTGTCATGTGAGCTCTATTGTTGAGTGTCATGTAAGCCCTATGTATCAGCGAGTGTCATGTGAGCTCTATTGTTTAGTGTCATGTAAGCCCTATGTATCAGCGAGTGTCGTGTGAGCTCTATATAGAGTCATGTAAGCCCTTTGTATCAGCGAGTGTCATGTGAGCTCTATTTAGAGTCATGTAAGCCCTATGTATCAGCGAGTGTCATGTGAGCTTTATTTAGAGTCATGTAAGCCCTATGTATCAGCGAGTGTCGTGTGAGCTTTATTTAGAGTCATGTGAGCTTTATTTAGAGTCATGTAAGCCCTATGTATCAGCGAGTGTCATGTGAGCTCTATTGCTTAGTGTTACCGTTGTGTATGATAGACCAAACAATGGGAAATCACCTTGTGCTTTTTGACACTTTGCTTGTGGATGAAAATACATTCTAAGAACTGTTTTGCCATTTTTGTGCTTGCTTCCTTTGATGACACATCGTGGGTCACAGCTGATGCGCCTCTGTTTATCGAATGATTGAGATAACTGTGTTTTTCCATTCTTATATCTAAGCTCACATAGTGATGGAGTGCTGAACAATTTCAAATGAGCATTTTATGATTCCTGCCCTAAGTTGAGTTAGTCTTGCCTCGCAACTTTGTACTTTCACTACATTATGAGTTGTCCATAAACTGCTGTGTGTTCACTTTCATTTAATGAAATATACAAACAATAATATTCTTAAATACAATGATGGCAGCAAATAAGCAAAACAAAATGATAAAAAAGAACCCAAAGGGATGTCATGCTGTTTTTCCTTGGCTAAACCAAGCCAATCATAAGGAGTGATCATTTCTCCATCTTCCCCGTCTCTGTGTGTAGTTATTATTGATTCAACGTGTGTTTACAGAGGACTCTTTGGGTTTGTTCGTCAGGGCACTAAATGCTGAAGATTTCTGGAAATGTTATCGAGTCGAGTACCTTAATCAACACGGGTGCCATTTTGGCAATTTAACAGTGGAACACAATGATCTCCTGCAATAATACCTTCTGACCTCATTATGCTCTTTTGAAAGACCCTGCATGACTTCACACCCGGCGTGTTGACTCCCCTTAGTGGCTGGTTGATTTTTAAATATCAACCATTTCCTTGTATTGAGTTAGCAGGGTTCAGAGCTATGAAGGAAAAATAACTGGAATTAAGTGAATGCAGTTCAATTAACTGAAACCTACACCAAGACCCCTACACTGTAATTAATTGGAAATGAAGTGGCGTGGTCACTGATTGGAATCTAGCCTGCGTGTGTGTGTGTGTGCGTGTGTGTGTGTGCGTGTGTGTGTGGGTGCATGTGTAATGCTGGCCACACATTGTAGAAATATAATTCTGACATATTTCTGCCTAGTCCTCAGAAACCCGCGACCAACACAAGCGTCCAGTTCATCCATATCAATCCAGCTCGTTATTAATAGCCGTGGTCACATTTCCAGGACAATAACTTTCTTCATCTCAGCAGTTAAAGATTCAGTTTATTATATAGTGTGTGTAGAAAAGTGTTGTATTGTGTGTATTATTGAAGCATTTATCACTGAATGAGTCGATGAGCAAAACATGTTATATAACACATGGTTGCTATCCTCCACACTGAAGTTGATAGAGAAGCGGATTACCGGACCAGCAGAGAATGATTTTCTCTTTGTCTTCCTGGGATGTGAGACAGAGGCGAAGTTTAAACCAGCAGTGAGGAACTCTGAGAGCGTTTGTGGAGCTGGGAGCGTTACGGCTGCACATTGATTCTCCTCTTGGTTGCTCTGGAACAGGGAAGCAGACTGATGGAAGTGAAAGGTGCTCAGAGAGAATTGCACACAGTAGAAAAACAACAAGGAAAGAAGGAAAAAGAAAAATCACTTCTGGCGAGGTACAGCCGGATGTTAATTAGGCCCATTTAATTAATCTCCTATGCAGCTCCTTGTTTCCTCGTGTGCTTAAGAAATCACTTCCTGAAAGGAAACGGCTTTGGCACGACAGGTTGTGACTAATCAAATCACCATGCTGCTTGTGCCCTGAGATCTAGTTTGTTACACTGTGCATGGACACTCTCATGTAAACATCCATTTGTGTACGATTCTAAAGGCGTGTTTACCTCTGACGTGTATACACTGAAGGGAAAAGTACAGGTTTATTGTTTTCACTGAGCTTGAAACTAGATAAGCACGATATGAAGATAGTTTGCTTAAAGGCTCTGTGCTAGCCCTTTAGATTAACTGCAACTTTGAAGAATTAATAAAGTAATAGTAAATAGTGAATTCAGAATTTATAAAGCATTGTTTCTACATGCATACTCATTAGTAAGCAATTGATAATCCCTTATACATTCTTAAAGAGAAAATGGTTTATAAGATAATTTATAAAGCGTAAGTTGATGATTTACAAACTATTTACAATTGAATAATGCCTTAATAATGCTGCAATTCATTATTAGTTCAGGTAGTTAGAAACCATTAGCTAAATATTTTGTGTGCGCTCATCTAAAGCGAGGACTATATAAACCTTACTACTTATTACTACTTTGTACTGCTGCAATGGTACTTGAGGCATTTCCAGCATTTAAATGTCCTTTATAAATGCTTATAAGGCATAGATAGTCCCCTCATTAGATGAGCTAACACAGAAGACTGAACTGATGCTTCCTAGTCCCACGATACCAGACCATCGGAGATCTCTGCCTACCACCAGTCTTGGGATTTATAAATGCAAGTAAGTGGTTTGAAAGCCGGCGAGAACGGACGCTAACAGATCTTACGTTTGACAGAGATCACACCCTGCCATAAAAAATGCTCTCCCCTCATTCTCTCCGTAGTTTAACACTCTGGAGGTACAGCGAATCGCTATGTAACACGGAGAGAGCTCTTTTGATTTATTTGATTCTGTTTCATCGAATGTGTGCTTAGTCCACAAGATTGGTTGACATTAACGATTTCCGGCGACTTTGTTTAAATATTTTTGACCCAGGACAAGAAAGACGTGTCGGCACGACAGTTTTTACAAGCACACACAACTGCTGTATCCCGCCCCAATATGAAGGGCCACCCGTAAGACTTTTGATTGGCTCTGAGAGGGAGATTTCTTAAACTCTCTAATTGTTTGCAGCCAACCAGGGATGTTGTCCTCAGTCTCTAGTTGAGCGAAACGTGACTTGTGAGTCTAAAAGCTAAACTACCTGCATTGATCAATCCAGCCTTTAAATGTATTTTATAAATGCTTATTAATGCATAGATAGTCCTCACCTTAGATAATGTGAAACAAAATACTTCAGTTAGTTCATTCTAACAACTAATCATAAAATGCAACATTATTGTGTTTAGAAAGCATTAATAATACATTGCATATCGTTTGTAACTCATTATTGTGTGCTTTATAAATTATCTTGTAAACCATTGTAATTATTGTATGTAATTACCTTAAAAATCATTAATAACTGGTAGGTTAACCCCAAAATAACCTTTTTCAGTCGAAAACAATCCCGTTTTGGTCTCACAAACATTTCTGTGTCACGACCGCTCGGATCACGTTTCTTTAAACTCGTAGGCGCAAGTCTTCCTGCTTAAACAGGGCTTTACTTGCCCTTTAGCTGAGCCCCACACAGACACACTCACACACATATACATATATATATAAAGACCCGGTGTCAACGCCTCAAAGCAGCAGAGACAGAAGAGAAAGAAGGTAGATGTGAAGGCGGAAATAAAAGAGATACCGTTTAACTTTTAATAAGGTATGGGGGAAGGCTATCATTTGGTTGTAATTTGTTAGAAATGCCGCAGCCAGCCGCCAGCCGCCAGTTATCAGAGAAATGCTGTGTTTGAATATTTGATCTGGTTGACTGTGCCAGCCTCTGGATGAGACTATATAGACTTTAGACGGCTCCCTGTTCATTTCTGACCAATCAGGGCAACTCTGCCCTGCTTGATTAGGGAAATCCATATTGCTTGTCAATCACGTTCGCACACACAGCGTTATCATAGCTCCACCACCCGCTGATGCAACACTTCAATGGTGGAGAAACATAGGGAGTGAAGGATTTTGGCTTGTTTATTTTCCAACTCCTTTACTGACAGCATCTTTAACAGCAGCAGTATCCTCGTTGGAGGAAAGTAGTTTAGACATGAGTTGCTTTGGTCTGGTGGTCTTGTAGTCTTGTGCATTATTTATATTTGGCATTTTCGCCAGGAGTTGTTATGTTTGTCAGAATAATGATGAAGAACGAACACGCATTGCCTTTTGGTGTGGGTTCCCCTCCGTTCACCGTTAAATATAGTTCTGTTCATCTGCTGTTTACATCGATACACACTCAAGGGTCATCCATTTGTGCTCCAACAGAATGCATCTTCAAAAGGTATGTTTTCACTTCACCTAGATAGTGTGATTTCAACTTACTGCAACAGCTATATACCATGCTGCTCGAAATGAGCTGAGGGCAACATTTTGATTATGCCCTTGGAAAGTAAAGTTAGTAGGGATACAGTGAAGTCTATATCCTCATGTATTGTATTGTAAAGTCCATGAACAGAGGGTATTTTCAGAGTTGAACCAGTGTGTTTAAAAGGACAATATCGTCCAGGGGATCAAACCATCGAAGCCGACCCTTCTGGCTTCACTAAAACATCCCTTACCAATTTCATCTGTCAAAATCACCTCCTTGTACCGACTCTACCTGAGATCATTTCACGTGCGTGCGCCTGCCCAAAATATAAACAACAGCAATATAGCAACTTGCTCTTTATAGTTCTTGTATGACGATTCGCTGTTATGCTGTTCACCTCCGTACTGACCGACGTACAGCAACTCAGACCAACCTTTTATACCGCCATTGTTGACCTGCGTGGCAAGGCCATGCTCTGGAAGTGATTTTGACAGATATCGGTCAGGGATGTTTTAGTGAAGCCAGAAGAGCTATTATGGCTTCATCCCCCAGACTGCTTTTTCTCCTTTGAAAGCAAATATATAGTGAACAGTAAAGCAATCCCATTGCAGAATGAAACACAT
>OOFG01074173.1:0-10648 GCA_900323295.1 Molva molva
GGGGTGTGTCATTATCGCGTAATAGGCAATCAACACGGAACACCTGAAAAGATTAATCGTCTTTATGCTCGCCATCGATTCTCGGGGGCTGGTTCGGTTAATGGTAGAGGGTGGCTACCACATACAGCTGCAGGGAAAGTGTGTGTGTGTGTGCGTGTGTGTATGCTTGCGTGAGACTGATAGGGGGGTGTGTTTGTATTGACATGGCATGAGGGGGAAAACAACACTATTAGCCATTGCTCCTGGAGTATTTCTCCTTTCAAAGATCATGAACGGTATTGACGATGTGAATTGGCATGCATCTTCTCCACCCACCCATGTCCCGTTATTCTCGTCATTGTGCTTCTGAAAGCAGCAACAGAGTGCTCTATTGATCTGTACCCGACTTGATGTTGTTTTCATTGTTGCTATCAAAAAAGGTTACAATAGATGGAGGCTCGCGAGCCAGAGCAAAGGGATTTTTATCTAGGGTTGAAAAGAAAGACAAACAATTATGTATTTGAGTGGAGTCAAACTAGTTGAACCTTAAATATATGTGGCATGTGCTACTGTTTGTACATTTGCCTTTGAAGGACCTCAATGTTGGATGTGCTGAAATTGCACTTGTGACCCTCCGACTTAGACTACTCTCCTGATCAACTCAACTGTCAAATTGGCTGGTTTTGGTTCATCTCTTTCAAACTAGTTATTTAAATGCCTTCATTATTATAACAGTGCCACACATATTATTTAAGATGTGGCAGCCAGGAACAAAAACATTAAATATGTTGCTTTTGTTAACAGAGACAACTCAAAGACCAGGAGTTGCCTTTCTCACTTTTTTTCATAAACGAATGAAGACAGGGTGACATTTAGCTTTTGTTTTGAGTTTTTGTACAATGTACAGTTTATTCCACGTTGACCTGAAACCGCTGTATGCACAATGTTAGCGGTCGTGGCTAACATTGTCCCTTTGTGCATGCAGTCCCTGTCACCTCCCTGCGGCCCTTGTCATTGTGGCCTGGCACATGGACCTCAACTGAGTGTGTCCTCCTCTGGGGCAACCCAGGCTGATGTCTGTGACTCCCTGTCCCTCTGGCAGTAGACTCATGGGGGAAGCCATACAGTCACTTTGTGCAGAGGTCTCCCCGGTCCAGACTCTTTTTGACATTGTGATGTATTGTGTGTGGGTTTGTGTACTACTGTGTAGTGTTATGAAAGCCTGTAGTAAGGTCCCCGACACTGAATTAGTTCCCTGTCCTCGCTATTGTGTGGTGTTTGTTGCCCCCCTGTGGTCAATTGTTTTTCTACAGAGCAAATGTCTGACTCTTCTCGAGTTGGTCTTCTTGTGTTGCATATATACGAAAAGTATAGTTTTAAAATGGTTTTACGATTCTTTATCATTACATATGTATCTTAAATATGTATTATCATGTATATGGTGGGATTATCCATTATATTGATGTATGAACCGAAAGGAGAAGCCTTTAATCTCTTACATTATTATTATTGCAGTATTACACATCTCAAAATATAAAAGTTTTTTTCAAACGAATGGATTTTTTTTAATACATTTATTTGAGCTTTTTCCGTTGTGGTAAGATATTTTGCTCAATGTGGAACTGAATAACTTGAATACTGAATATATTGTTTCCGACCGTGTTGCTCTAGAGACGTACGTGAGAGATTTTGTACTTCGCAGTCAAGCTATCGCGAAGCTACAGCGACAATAATGAATAAGACAGTGGCATGATTACGTTGTAATAAACAGCGAAACTCGATGATCATGTAAAATGCATGCTGTAATTGATAAAAGGCAGTAAAGGTATGGTTGATTCATATTCAAATTAAGTCCTGGGTAGAATAAGGTATAGGCTACCTATTAAACGCTATGTTATGATACGTTAGCTCACTAGTTGTTTGTTTGCATTGTCACTTTGAACACCGAACAACGATTATATTGCTATTAGGAAATGCATTTGCTCATTGATGATTGCGATTATTTATTTGTAAACGATCTGTTATTTTGGATGTAAATCAACGTACGCAATCCATTTATCAGTGCAGTTACAGTGGGTTATGTGGGTAGTAGTATTGTGTCACGTATTTTAAATATCTATTTAACTTTCCTTGTCCAGGTCTGATGAGATGATCACAAGCAAGCGGCAAAAACAAGAATAACAGACATGCATCGGTGCCTGGTTTGTCTGAAATATTTCCCTTCTCCTTCTAAACTCCTGAGACATAATTTCATCCACACTGGCCTGAAACCTTACCGTTGCACGGACTGTGAGAAAACATTCAATCAGCCTGTCCATTTAAAAAGACATTCACAGAAGTGGCATCAACATCCTTCCACAGGAAACCTGACGGACAGCGTATTTGCTAAAGATATACCTTTTCTACCCTCAAACCACATTGACCAAATAAACCAACATGGTGGTACTGAAATAATATTGTCATCTACTAAATCTGTTGTATCACCCCAGACCAAACAGAAAAGTGATACTTTACCACCGGAGGTGTGTATTTCGTCTTCAGAGAGTGAAGGTGAAACAGAATCCACCCCACAAGTCAATGACAACTTAACACATTGGAACCATATTGCAATTGATGGATCATCACACTCACAAGCTCAATATGAAGTTAATTTTGCTTCAGATGATGATTTATTCTATGTCCAAGAGGAGAAGGCCTGCAAAGTGTGCTACAGGTCATTTAGTTCAGCACATCAACTTCAGATTCACTTGGCAGTTCATAACAAACAGAAAGATTTGGATGATAGGACATATCGGAAGAATTCAGCTGATGGACTTATCCCCTATGGATGCAAAGTAACTAAAAGCCACCAATGTCCCACCTGCCTTAAAAGTTTCTGTGCACCTTCCAAGCTACAGCGCCATTTTTTGATTCACACAGGCCTGAAACCTTTTTCCTGCATGCAGTGTGGGAAAGCATTTCGGCAAGAAACTCACTTGAAATCCCATCTTTACGCAGCACATAGAACAGCGTCATCACAAAATGATCCGGAGGTCAATCTAGGAAGTGCGAGAGCCACGGAGACGGGTGCAGTATTCTGTCATGGACTTCCAGCTTCTCAGTCCCAGTCCACTCTACACTCCTCCCGTCCCCAGGAGGTAAACCCGTCAGTGGAACTTGAGTTACAGTGTAAAATAAGCGTAAGTTCCCCGCAAGACTTGGAAAACTCAAAACAAGGAAAATGTGAAACAATTGTTACTCCTGGACCAAGTGTGAATGACATTGGCAAAACCCGCCAAAATATTGGCTCAGACATGCAGAGCAAATCAGTTGGATATGAACAGGTTCGAATCAATAATGGCCGTGAAGTTTTAAAGCCTTTTCAATGTACTTTCTGCAGTAGATCCTTTCGCCTGGAGTTGAATTTACTGCGACATTGGTACACGCAGCACAGGAAACAAAACGGATTGCAGAGCTGCCATCCAGTGTATGGAAACACAAACAGCACTGCATTACCATCAGTGAACCCAATAACCCTTAATTCTAAGGAAGTGACATCACGAGAACACTGCATAACAGATGATTCTGATCCTGACATTGTTGTTAAACCTGAGATATGGAGTGAGGATATTAAGGATTTCTTTCCAAATGATAATACCACAGCACCAGACCAGCACAGTGAAACACTGCAAGCCCCAAGCCAGAATCTGGGAATAATGAGTGGAAATATGAGACACCAGTGCAATTTATGCTCCAAAACATTTCCAGCCTCATCAAAACTTCAGAGGCACATGATGTCTCATACGGACCAAAGACCCTTCCGGTGTCAAATGTGTGAAAAGAGTTTCCGTCAGAAAACACACTTGCGAGTGCACTCTCGTACGCACCTGTGGTCCAAATATCACAGACAACGGTCTTTTTATATTAGTAGGCCGCCGTCGCGCACGGCTGGACACAGCACAAAGCCTGCAGTTGATGTCCTTGTCCCAAAAAGATGTGTACAAATTGATGCTTTTGACAAGAAATCTGTGACACATGCATTTCCCAAAATAGCACGTATTCAGACTCTGGCTTTACCAAATGTGGAAAATTCCAGTAGAGATCTTATGCCAAGTACTTCCTATAGGAATTCAACAGTCAACGCAACTGTACATTCTAAAGGAATTCTGAAAAAGGCACAGACTTATAAATGTGCACGTATAAAAAACGGTTTCCAGCACAGATGTCTACTTTGTTTAAAATGTTTTCCCTCTCCCTCCAAACTTAGAAGGCACGAGATGGTACACACCGGCTTGAAACCATTCCAATGTCTAGTGTGTGGTAAAAGATTTCGCCAGGCTCCACATCTGAAAGTCCATGAGAGAACTCATTCTGAGGAGAGGGTGGCCATGCCTGTTCAACAACCCAATGGACGCAGTCAAGAGCCTACTAGTAGAGATTATAATCAAGAAGATTATACAACAAACAGTCATGTGCAGTTTAAAAACAAAATCAAGGGATTTATGCCCAAACATGGCATCTATGCTGAGTTTATTGAATCTCCTGAAGAGGAAACGAGAAAGGGTCCTCAACCACTTTATGACAGTGGCAGTGACTTTTTATGCAATGGTCTTACTCCATCCTTTAAAATAACAGAGACAAACTGGCAACCAAAGTCAGAAGTAGACAGACTTGAAGAAGACGTGGATTTGGAGGGTGTGCAGAAGGAAAACTGTAATGACCTTGTGAACACATTCCCCTTTGAACTTGCCCCTGGCATTCAAAAACTGGTTCAAAATGAGGGAGCCATTCCACCTTCACTACAGCAAGATATGGGAGCTAACACACAACCTTTTAGTACAGAGAAACTTTTTCAATCCAGCAGTTATGCTAATTCTGACGATCACCTCAATACACACATTGTGGGAACAGAAAGTTTAATGGCTGAGAAACAACCCTGGGATGAAGAAGAATTGACAAACAATTACTGGTGCGAACCGCTAAACGTTTTTGAATGTAAAAAATGCGTAAAAACTTTTGAAACGCAGCAGGATTTTCAGTGTCATGCATGTGACAGCAATGGCCAATCAAAAACCAATCAGCTGGCCCGAAAATATCGCTGTGATGTTTGCTTGAAGGGGTTTGCCTCTCCCTCTAAACTTGAGAGACATTATATAATTCACACTGGTCAGAGGCCATTCCGCTGTGAAATCTGTAGCAAAACTTTCACACAATCATCACACCTTAGAACACACCAAAAATCTCATCAATTATGAATATAGGCCTAATACTATTGTTGATGTGTTGCATTTTGGCTATGGTGCACACATGGTTTGGAACAAAGTTTGTGATGTCCATGTAATGTATGTGTTTTAGTGATTGATGGGTATCTTTACAAATTGTACAGTTTTTATTTTTATTTGACCAGGTTCTCTATATGGTGGTTTTATGCATTGTTTTTATGCATTGTTTTTATTGATTCAACGATTTTAAGGATTGTTTTTTCCATTTGAGTATGAATAAAATAGCTTCAATCAAATGTAGTTGGTTTCCTTATGAATTTTCTTTTTTTTTACTTAAGGGGTGATACATTTCCAAATAACTCACTCCAGTATTGCAATGTTGGAGTTTGGAATACAACATTGTTTTGATTACTTAAAATTTTGAATTTCATTCGTTTATTTTTAGATGATAATATGCATATTATTAGTACTTGTAGTGGTGGTGGTAGCACATGGTTTTTTAAATGGTGGACGCTTAGTAGGAACGAAAAACATTGGACATTGGTTACCTGGGGGACAAAATACATTGGCGCACTCATACAGGAAGTAAATCGAAATCGTACCAAGCGCGTTTAACTGGGCATGTGTAGCTAGTTGGCAAGCGGTGTTTACACAGATGTAAACAAGAATAAACGATTGTGAGTTTTTATTTTAATTGTCGATGAAGAAGCGTTACGTTTGAATACACATAAACCTCATAGCCATTTAACATTTCCTAGTGTTTACTAGCCTTAATTACTCAATATGTATTGCTATGTTAGCTGCGTCTTTCCATCGGTACAAATGCATCATACTCAGATTCGTATTTTACAGTAAAGTGAACCTAAGTGGGGTTGTAATTATTGATAGATTAGTAAAGTGTGGGATTCATTCATTAGCTGTATAACTAGACCATATAGCCGCAAGCGACTAAGAATAAGTTCGCATTACTTCGACCTCTTGGAGGCAATTCCCTCCATAGCGTACCCTAACTTTATTTCTGACAATATAATTTGTATCTGAGTGTATGAATAGCGATAAACTCTCCAATATTGCACATGTACGGACAGCGTTGGTTATCATCTTTTTATCGGCATGCAAGCGTAATTTATTTGTGTGTCATGAAGTGATTGAACACCTTTTGGTGAAACCAAATGCATAAGTTAGGGTACTCCATGAGTGAATTGCGACTAAGATGTCGCTGTAATGTGAACATTCTCTTAGTCGCATGCGGTTAATGAAGAGCTGAAACACACAGATAAACTATACATATTTACTGATCCGTTTCGATTATTTATACAACAAATACATATACAGCTGTAATAACCTTTTTATGTTCCCTCTTTTCAAGACACCATTTTTGTAGTTGTTTCCTGGCAGTCATTATGGCGAAACAACCACTTTCAAAAAAGGTTGCAGCACCATCTGTGTCTCAGATAAACGCAGAATATGTCACGCAGGTAACGTTTATGAAGTCACTTTGTTTAAAGGGGCATATCTATTTATATTTGTATACTGTAGTTCATTAATGTCATTTCGTCCTCACAGATATAGACTTAACTCCCGCCATCCCCGACCTCACCTGATGGTGACATAGAAAAACATAACCGAATATGCCTACACACACATAGAATACCAACACAATACATAGACCGGTCCATAGATGGTAACAAGACAGACAATACATATCATATTATACGTACAATAATCATATAATATAATAATCATCATAATCACAGTTCCTCAACATCATGCACATCTTCACAATTGATTTCATTTAACATAGACCTGCTTTGCAATCACATGGGAAAACCACAGGTAATGTGTCTTTTGAAACTCTAAATGGTTTATTTTTTTTTCGGATTTCAGTTGGCCAATAAATATTGGGCTCCCCATGTTAAGAACAAACTACCCTTTGACCCCAAGGTAAGTACATTTGGCTCATAAGTAGTAATACCCACAAGCAAATCAAGAGCAGTGTAAAGCATTAGTGTAGAATTTAGCATTTTGATGCGATTTGCTGTTGGATGATGTCAGTATGTTGCTGGTGATCCATCTCGGTAATAGTAATTTTGCAGCATTGGGAAATGTAATACACCAATGCCAATCTTGTATGATCAAAGATGTGCATTGTAATAACTGGTTATGAAGATCTTTGAAGTTCTCAAGTGAGAGCAATTAGGACATTATATGTTGTGTGAACATTATATACTTTGTGAATGGCAAAATTAGGTACAATTTCCACCAAAGCCTCTATACTATTATACTCTTTTATATTTGCCTACTTTTAACAATGATGTTCTCCCTTGTTAAGGTGCTGGAAGATGTTTATGAAAAGGAGATTCTCAGTTCCAAGTAAGTTACTGTAAATGTTCCATCTGGAACGGCTTCATTCTTCTCCGTTGTGTGTTATTTCAGATGTAGAATATAACAAATTGTCACCTTTCAATTTTAGATTTGCCATTAGGAAAATCATGCTTCTGGAGTTCAGGTTGGTTATTTATGTATACTCAATAACCTGTGTCTTTACTCAGTGAATGAAAGGAAATATTTATATATATTTTTTCCCATTGTCAACAGTCAGTATCTTGAGAACTACTTATGGGTTAACTACACACCCAAGGTATCCAGCAACGCCTTTCTGATGTCCATCAGTTGCATAGTCAATGAGAAATTCAGAGAAAATGTCCCTGCTTGGGAGGTAAGAAAGCAATTCTCTCTTTCTGTCCATATTATCACTCAACGTGTGTGTCTGTCTGTCTGTGTGTGTGTGTGTGTGTGTGTGTGTGTGTGTGTGTGTGGCATTTCCCCAGAACCTATTGCTAGAACATGAAACATATTGTGTGTCTTTATATTCAGAAGCACTATGTTCAACAAATGTATAATAATGTGAGTGTAATAGTATTTTGTATTGTACAGCTGTAGTATAAGCCAAGATATAAATAATTCCAAACAAGTGAGGCATCATGTGCTATCATGTAACATACTGTGACAGTATGTTACAGTGTGACAACTATTTAGTCACACGCTTTTATCCAAAGCGTTTTACAGTGAATTCAGATGGAATGGAGTAGGCATAATGCTCAAGAATGCTCAAAGGTTAGGCTGTGGACATTAGGGATTGAACCTAGTACCTTTAGGCTGGGGGTCAGAATCACAGCCACTACACTACCCTGCTGAGACCCTTAATTTCTGTTTTTGTTGTCTTCTCCATCTCTCTTTCACGCATCCCAGCCGTTCAAGAAGAACCCGGGTCATTTCCCATTCTTCTTCAAGTGTGTGATGGAGGCGGTGCTGGCGGACGAGAAGGCGGGGCTAACGCTGAGGGAACAGACAGTGCTTCTGGTCTTCCTGGACCACTGCTTCAACAGTCTGGTGTGTACCACGCCTCCCCTAATCTGTGACACTCTGGAAAATCTCTGGATAAGTGTCTTCTATTATTTGTTCTATGATTTCTTTGTCTTTGACTATTTTGCAAATCATTTCAATATGATATTCTTTTGCTGAATTCAGGTCCATACATTATTGGGATGTCCAGTTTTAATAACTTAATTTCATAAGAAAAACATCCATAGTCATTAATCATATTCCTTAACTGAAGGATTATTGTAGACAATACTAGTAGACAACCTCATGGACCAACTTAAAGGCACACTTTCATTGTTGTTACACAAGAGAAATGTATAACATTGTACAAACAGATAACGAAATGTGGGAATGATAATTAGTTTGAAGGTGGTTTGAAGGTTAAGATACATTTTCCCAGACTCTTGAGGTGTTGCCACTAAAATCCTGATTTAAAATGTGTCTACTCCCTAGTCCCCTTCTGACTGTCGAGTTGCATGTTGTGAAGAAATCTGCCATTGAATTTGTTAACCGTGACCGATAGAATACAGCACGGCTGAATGACAATCCCCAATCCGTCATAAGAAATACAGTCAATGAAACCATTGCACCACCCACAAGGTGGCAGTGTTACACCACAAGCCTGCACTGTGGAGCAGCACTCGGGACGTATGTATGAGCAGCACAATCCGCATGAAGTGTCACTGCGGATATCTTCCCCGATATCTGCTTCGATAGGCGGGAACATCTAAAATCTATCCTGTGGTGCTCTGTAAATGGTTTGTTTTTTTACAGACTATTATCAGGGTCTTAGGTGTCATAAATAATCTTTCTCCAACAATATTCATGACGTGGCTATCTCTCCTCCTGTACTTTCTGTCTCTCGCAATTCTGTCTCTATCCCCCTATCTCTCTCTCTCTCTCTCTCTCTCTCTCCGTGGTTGTACTCCTAGGAGGTAGATTTGATCAGAGAGCAAGTGCAGCAGCTCATTTCTCTGCCCATGTGGATGGGCCTCCTACCAGTAAGATCCAACCCCATTTCCTCAAACTTTCAAATTTTCCCCCACCAAGACAATTTTGTAATTCTACCACTTTTTTACAATTTAATTAAACTGTGATTGATAATGATCAGTGATTATACGCTGATTCCAGGATCATACTGAATCTGACCGGTCTCTCTCTCTCTCTCTCTCTCTCTCTCTCTTTTTTGCGTCACTTTTTCTTTTTCCTCAGTCGAGACTTCAGCACGAGCTGAAGAAAGTCCCGAAGCTGCAGAAGTTCTGGAATCTGATCAAGAAGAAATACGATAAGATGGATGCCGACGCAGCAGAGCAGTGAGTTATTTTTTTTTTCTTTCCTCTCCGCATTCCGTCGCCACACAGACAGAAGTAAGGAATGTAAGTGATATTCCACGATCTCCTAAAAAAAGATTGCTTTCCTCTTTTCCTTCTTTTAGGGCCAAGAAGGAACAAACCTTCCTCTCTGCACTGATCGACAAATTCCTTGGGGTTCTTGGATCCATTCCTCCTTCAGGTAACATTTGTATTCAGTTATTATTAAGATGTCTTGACTGACTCGTGCTGTATCGCTGCTGTATGGAAATCCCTATGGCACGACACGATGATTCTTGAAGCCTGAGGTGCTTCCCACACCCACACAGTACCACGGTAATAACAGTGTGAGCTCAAAAGGACTCTGCCTAGGACCTTTTGATGGCCAAAGCAGACCCTTTTCAACACGTGTTATCTGAACAACCCCCCCCCAATCACTGTGTTCTACTCTGGTATGTGGCCTGTTAGCACCACACTCACTCTCAGCAGGAGGGGGCTTCCCTTCTGGTCCGAGACCCCTGTTTCCCACATGAGACCCACCTTGCCGCCCCCTTCCTTTATGCGGACTCTTCTCTTACCACAGAATTTCAAACAACATTTGTCACACCCTGGTACAGCACGTGTGCTTGCACCCGCTGCAGACTCACGCTGCCCCCACTGTACTGTAATGCAGGCCGACACTGGGTGGAGGTGGGAAGGGGGATGCATTCGAGCACCAAGAATAGAATGCGCGTGCATTCTTACACAAACCCACGTGTATGTGTGCTGCTTCTT
>OOFG01074204.1:0-2500 GCA_900323295.1 Molva molva
CAGGGGTCATGGAGGGATACAGGGGTCATGGAGGGATACAGGGGTCATGGAGGGATACAGGGGTGATGGAGGGATACAGGGGTGATGGAGGGATACAGGGGTCATGGAGGGATACAGGGGTGATGGAGGGATACAGGGGTCATGGAGGGATACAGGGGTCATGGAGGGATACAGGGGTCATGGGGTGATGTGGGGGTCATGGAGTGAGACGGGGGTTGTGGGGTTGATCCAGGTTCATGACGTAATAGAGGTGTCGTCATGTAGTGGGAGAGGTTCTCATGGAGTGATACGGCTGTCATGGGGGTAATACAGGCTTATATTCTGATTTGGGTTGGTCAGAGCAGAATAATAGTAATATAATCATAATAATCCTCATCATGTAACGCCCCTATGCCCCCCCGCTGTAGGAGTAGTCGGCCTTGTTGTGCATCACCAGCTGGTTGTCCACAAAGTAGAAGCTGTCCGACTGCGTCTCATAAGGGTGCAGGATCATCTCGCGCACTGGTGGTAGGAACACACACGCGCACATCAGGACTCGGCAATGTCACAACACATACACATTTTGTGGTTTAATTATTTAACTGTGTTAGTATTGTTATTGTACATGCATACATTCTTATTTGCATCTCTATATGTGTCTTTGGAAGCTTCTGAGTGTGTGTGTGTGTGTTTGTCTGTGTGTACTGTGCACAGACACACACGCACGCAAACGCAAACACGCACATGTGTGTACCACAAAGCTACTCACTGATTTCCTCAGACAGCGGGGGGAACTCATAGATGTGTTCGCACGTGTTCTTGCTGCTGGGCATGCAGAAGCCAAACTCAAAATCAAAGCTCTTGAGCAGCTTTTCGCGGAAGTAGTGCCTCTCGATCATCCGGAAGTTGTTGATGGGCGTGTCTCCCACCGTGAACTCCACCCTGGCAGAGGAGAGAACAGTCCAGTCGGACAACATGAGTACACTGCTGTTTGATACGGTTCCAGGGTGCAACCAGTTCAATATAAAACAGAACATAACAATGTGTTGGTTGAGCATTGAGACTTCAATGTTTGGAAAATGCCTGGATAGTTTTGAATTAATTTATTGTGACAATTAAGATTGGTTATACTGACAATATGTGGGAATACAAGTGTTTTTTTCCATCAAGTAAGCTTAAGGGAGTTTGATTCTGATGTTTTGATTTATTGGCAAAAGCTTCCAACTTGCTAGTGTGCTAGACTCAAACAGAAGAACATTACAGAATATTACAAAATATTATTGGAGTATGATGTCTGTTATCTGTCATCAGGTGTGTGAAGGATTTCCATACACTAACCACACCTGGATAACATAGCTACAAGTGGTGAAGGCCTATTGAAATGTGCAGTAATGGGTATTCATTTTTATGATCTATCTTAATTGTAATGATTGGACACATTCTCTATCAATACATTAAATCTGTACATACAGTATCTCAGTTACTGAACACCTGCTTTTCCAATGCCATATGACCAATCTGCAGTTTTATGCCACACACACACACACATTTTGGTTGCAAATTGCAATGGGATGCTATTACTCATTATCCAAACTTACGTGGCTCCAACCTGCCGTAGGTGAAGGAAGGCCGGTGTGAACTGGTATCGGACAAACCGTCCAGCATTAGGGTCACAGTCCTTTCTACAGCCCGCTACAGAAAAACACAAGGATTACATGGTATTGCTATGAGAGTATATCATTGAATCCATTTTCTATTTTGGCATGTGACAAAATACCATCATCTATTACCAAAATGGCCAAAACATTGACGGCATCTACGTTTGATTATTATTACAAGATGTTTTAAATTAAATAATAATGGATTTATTATGAAACAAAAGACTTCACTGGGATCAACCAATCACTGGCGTTGTGGCATTTCTTCTCCAGCTGTGGTAGCAAGCTCACCTGGCATTGGAGGTTTAGTAATCTCAAACAGTACTGTGCCGGTCTCCATGTCCCGGATCTTAAACCTGGTGAAGTCGATCATGTGGACATTCTGCTCTGGAGAACAGAGGTAATCTGAAACAAACAAGCCGTCGTTTGGACATGTATTAGATATGATCATATGTTACAATGTATGGCATTCTCCCATAAATCTATGACACCACTAAAGCTATTAGAGTAAGTTACTGGATAAGTCCTTCGAGCGTTTAAGAACTAATAAGTATCACCCTTAGGTCAGCTGGTATTGAGCTTGCATCCCTATTTTATGTCTCACAGATGCATCTACTCATAGATGAATCTGTCCCATAGAATACTGTTCAAAGACAAAGTCATATGTATCGTCATAGGGCATTTGGATATGGCATCAAACCAATACACTCTATATTGTATCCTATAATATGTTCCCAGTTTACTAGGTAGTTGTGTGGTAGGCAGGTGTTTCCAGACACCAGAGGGACCTCACAGGGAAGCTATAAAGGTGCGTTCACACCAAAAGCGAAGCGAATATTCTACTCGCGTTACTCGGGCGAGGT
>OOFG01074204.1:7500-10594 GCA_900323295.1 Molva molva
AGTAGCCCCCCACAGATGGGTGCCCACGAGCCGGGTTGGACTCCAGTGTGTACTATAGATATGCCTCTCTTCCTGCGTACATGTTCTCCCCTGTCCTCATCCCTCCTCTGTGTGATGCCCCCCACAGTGCTGCTCACCCAGCTGGCCGCGGCCGAGGCCCGCTGCCAGCAGCTGGAGAGACAGCTGGACCACATGAGACGCAGGGTCCGGCACGCCCAGGAAGACCGCACCCACCTCCTCCACCAGCAGGTCAGACCAGGAGGCTTCAGCCCACTGCATCATGTAGCATGTAGCGCTGATGCTACTGCTAATGTCATGTAGCGCTGATGCTACTGCTAATGTCATGTAGCGCTGATGCTACTGCTAATGTCATGTAGCGCTGATGCTACTGCTAATGTCATGTAGCGCTGATACTACTGCTAATGTCATGTAGCGCTGATACTACTGCTAATGTCATGTAGCGCTGATGCTACTGCTAATGTCATGTAGCGCTGATACTACTGCTAATTATGTCATACAGAGATGCTACTACTGTTAATGACATAAAGTGCTGATAATACTGTTTATAATGTAATATAGTACTGTTAATACTGTTATTGTCATACATAGATGATACTGTTAATTATGTAATATAGCGTTGATAATACTGTTAATGACATATAGTGCTGATAATACTGTTAATAATGACATATAGCACTGATAATACTGTTATACATGTCATACAGAGATGATAATTGGGTTAATAATGTGATATAGTACTGTTATATGTAACTGTCCTGAACATTCAGCATTTCCCGTCTGGGATAAACTAAGTACCATATCTTATCTTATCTTAGATCTCACTCACAGAAGGGAAATACATCTATAATATTAAATGGATAAAATGAGGATTGTTGAATCTCCCAGGTCTCCATGGCAACAGACCGGTCAGGTCACCAAGCCCCCGGCCCTGCGTCTGAGCATGCTCAGTTGGAGAAGCTGGAGAGACTGGAGAGGGACTACATAAGGCTGACACTCACCCAGAACCAGGCAGAGGTACGGCAGCAGCCAGGTGCTACTGAAACTGGACAGTAGAACAGGTACTACTGACCAGTTTCAGTAAAACAGGTACTACTGACCAGTTTCAGTAAAACAGGTACTACTGACCAGTTTCAGTAAAACAGGTACTACTGACCAGTTTCAGTAAAACAGGTACCACTGAAACTGGTCAGTAGTAGAGGTAATACTTACAGGTACTACAGACCAGTTTCAGTAGTACCTGTTCTACTGAAACTGGTCAGTAGTACCGGTACAAACATTGAAAGAAAGCATTGAAATTGAACAGATGGTTCCATCTGTCTGGCAGAAGAAGATTTGTGAGTTGGAGATGAAGCTTCAGGAAGAGGAACATCAAAGGAGACTGGTCCAAGATAAAGCTAACCTGGTACAAATGTATTCAATCATACACTCTGAAGCTCACCTTCACTCATACTTCTTGCAGCCTATAATGTCGCTAATCCATTCAATTACCTCCAATAAATTATATTGCGTATGCTTCCTATTTGAGGCTGAAACACAACAGTTCAGGAGGGGTATATGGTTTACTACCTGTGTTGCCTTGTACAGCTACAGACGGGTTTGGAGGCTAATCGGATTCTTCTCCAGTCGGTCTCTCCCCGCCCACCCAGGAAGCGGTCCAAAGATAAGAGACAGACTGCCAAAAGGAGAAGCAGGGAGGCACAGGTAGAAGAGGTTTATTCGTTGGGGTGGGCTTATGTTATGGTCCGTCTTTTTAGAACTGCATTCATCGATTAGTGTTTCTCTCATTGGCTGGTTCTGTTTGCCCAGCAGCCTCCACAACAGATGCCCTCCAGCCCCCAGCCTCACTACAGACTCAGCCTCGGAGACGTGCCCTTCGTAGCAGGAACGGTATGTTTATACCCACAGAGGACCAAACTGAACCTGCCCTGGTCTCTGAGGCCTGGGTCCCAGCTGGCATCAGCGAGGGTCTTGGGTGATCCGATACCAGGTGGACCGCTTTAAGTCCAGGTGTCCATGCACCCAAAACGCATTGAAGATGCATTGAGATCCGAACGCTCAGACCACGTTCTGAGGCGGTCTGGGCCGCAAATGGCCACAGTATTTTAGCAGTGAGCACGTGAACGTCCTGGTCCACACTGAAGGACCTGGTCCACACTGAAGGACCTGGTCCACACTGAAGGACCTGGTCCACACTGAAGGACCTGGTCCACGGACGTCCTCTACGTTCTCAGTCACCTGCCAACGACGTCATATTCAAATAAATCAAAACCATCAAAAGCGTAAGCTAGCTTTGTCCACAACGTCTGAAAATGTAGAAAAGCCCATAGATCTAGAAATACTACGAATGATTCAAACAACCCGGGCGATTTGATTGGCCAAGGAATACACTGGTGGAGGTGCATCGCTGCCTCCCCACAGTTAAAAACCGCAACACATTTGGTCTTTGCAAACGGAAATGATGTGCAAGTTTATTTGCATATAGAGCAGGGAAGTGAGATCAGAAGTGGTCCCCTGAGACACATTTGGAGACGTGTTCTAATGCCAGGTGTGGACCGCTGTGCTGAGAGATGTTTGTGATCAGATCACCCAAGACCTCTCTCTCCATTACTACTATTCTCTCTCTCTCTGCTCCTATGTTACACTGTGGGCTTTTGACTTTAGATACTTGTCTTTCCTTTGGTCCCTGACCTTCAGTCTCCTCCTCTACTCTGTAGTCTGTCCTACCCCTGTCCTCACCCTCTGCTGCCTGCCACCCAGTCCCTCTGGCCTGCTGTACTCTGTCTCCTGCTGTTGCTCCAGTCTGCTGGTTGTTTACTCCCCGTCCTCTCCGCCCGCTGCCCTCCAGTCGGTGGGCTGCAGCCACTCGGTCCGGGCCAACGTGCAGGCGGTGCTGTCCCTCCTGAAGCAGCACCAGCCCCGGCTGTGCAACAGCCGAGTGCTGTCTCAGCCCCCCTCCGAGGACAGACCCCCGGACCACAGCACCTCCTCCTCTTCATCATCCTCAGAGACCACGAGTGAGGAGGAGCTGTCGGAGCTTGTGCAAGGACTACAGGAGGAGCTTCGCCTCATGAGC
>OOFG01074207.1:0-10190 GCA_900323295.1 Molva molva
GCGCTTGAGCGGCTTCACGAGTGAAACCTGCAATGTTAATAGATATGATATAAACAAAAGGGGCCGTGACAGTAGGGACTAACGTTTTGGCCCCCAGTCATGCTTTTCTTTTAAAGGCTCGCACTATTTGATAAAATACACATTTGTATGCAGTATTTTAGGATTGGAAAACAGAAACATCGTTGACATGGGGGTGGCTCTGTTTCTAATCTCTAAGCATGGTGGTGGTGGAGCTTTAGGCTTTGCTGTCACTCTTTCAGCTTCCTACAAACCAAGCGAACCTCTGCTCCAGCCATCACTCCTTCAGGGTGTTGGCTGGGCGGCTGTTTCGCTGTAGTCCGCATTAATGTGTTATAATATTAATACTGCCTTGTAATGGTTGGAGCGTATATAGAATCTCACTGTGCCCTGGAAAGATGCAATAATATTGTTGTCAAAGGATCAAACGAATGCTTCCATGTTTTGTTTTTGTCTGTGTCTGTTTGTTTTAAATCAAAAGATTACTTTTTAATGTTGGCATGGATCTGAAGTGAGTGTATATTAGATATGGTGGTCATTTGGTCTTCTAGTCTCATTTTCACATATTAGAACTATTATTGTAATATAGTAATGTATAAAATATTAAAACAACTGTGAATTATACATTGACAAAGCTTACTTTTCAGTGTCTAGATTCCTTTTAAATGGATGGTTCATCTTTCTAAATCCTGCTGAAGGGGCTTTGTATAGTGACTATAGCATAACATACTTTTTTGAAAAGTCAGTAAGTAAGGCCAAGGAGATGCCTGGACTATAATGAGATAAGCTTGATCTTATAAGAGATGTGTGCCTGTAAATACAAGGAAGCATATGCTGAAATAGCAGACGATGCCCAGACTTCTCTTTAATAAAGAATAACTTTGTACAAAAGAATTGTGATTGTTCTTTCAAATAACTGAATAAAATATATTTAAGTACTTTATTATTTGAGTACTTTATTCATCCCAATGGAAATTGTTTATATTAGAATAAATCATATTGAGTCATAGACCTACCTTCTAACTCATGTTTCATCATATTTGTGACATTTAAAATAAAGAAATAAACCAAGTAATGTATTCAATTGAGGGGTTGTAGGAAACAAAATGGCAGACGGGACAGCTAAAGCTGCACTGCCTGAAGAAATGAGACATCATTGATACCAAATCCTGGGAAAAGTAGATGGGAGACAGAGGGAAGGGCCAGGAATAAACAGAAGGAGGTGTTATATACTAGAATGAGATTGGGGCACTGGGCTTTAGGAGTGGGGCTCTATCTAGTAGGGAAACCTCTGGATGGTTTGTGTGACGTATGTGGAGAATAAGAAAGCGTCAAACATGTGTTATTTAAATGCAGGAGATATGTACAAATCATGAAAGACATGTTGATGGCATTAAGGAGAAAGGGGGTTTGTTACACTTTCCACAAAATCTCTCCTGGGACAAAATCAATCAGAGCATGTATATAAAAGTGTCTTTCAGTATTTGAGGAAAACAAAGCTGGATGTAAGAATAAAAAGTGTGGGCTTTAGTTGGGGCAAATTACTAATATTATGCTGTCTTTCTTTTTCACTTTATTTATTTGTATCTCTCACGCCAAGTCATAAATGGGCATTCTCTTGGTCGACAGTAAGTGGCAGTAATACACTATATTGTGTCTGGTTTGCCAAGGAAAAGGAAAAGAAGAAGAAGTAACGTATTCACACATAACACATCAATGGCGCGCCTGCTTGCAACCCGGAAGTCCATCGTCGGAATCATTTGGAGGCGGGACACATATCCGGGAGCTGTCGGCTACGAAAACTGAAACTGCAATACATTTTTGCGATGAGTTTCGAGTGGCCCTGGCAGTATAATTTTCCTCCTTTTTTTACGTAAGTTGTTTTTAAATTAGCAATTTAAAGTAACGTATTTACACGCGTACAGTGTATTAGTTATAAACTCGCATGCATTCCGTGTTGGTCTGCAAGCTAGCTCAAGGCTAAAGGATGCTAGGGAAGTGTATCTCAGCTAACAAATTAAGAGCAAAAGAGCAAAAAATTGGATATATATTATAGTTATAAACTAAGAGCTTAAACATTGATGTCTATTATAGTTGTAAACTAAGAGCTAAAACATTGATATCTACTGTAGTTGTAAACTAAGGGCTAAAACATTGTATATCTATTGTAGATGTAAATTAAGAGCTAAAACATTGATATATATTATAGTTATAAACTTAGAGCAACAACATTGGATATCTATCATAAGTTATAAACTTTAAACGATAGTAATTGTATAATAATAATAATAATACCAAACCAATATGTCAGTGTGAACTTGATCACAAATCACGATTACAAAGTACTTCAATAATGATCCACCAGCCCTACATTTTAATAGATTAACATCCCAATGTATAATGATTATCAATATCCACATATTTAATGATGATTTATTTCCTATATTTCGCATACTTTGAAGACAACATTGCTTTAAGGACAATGAAAAAGATCTTGTCAAACATGAATCTGTTTAAGGGCTTTCAAGCCAGTGTACTGCAGTCTAACTCGTAGTGCATACTAAATTATGTTCAACAGCATATTAAAAATCTGTCATTACTAAACAGATTGCCTATTTATATATTGCAAATGACCCATCCCTAAATCAGTGCTTATCTAATACCGTGCTTGTTCCAAGATCCCTGTAATCATTTGTGACGAAAGAATGAAGGAAACTCTTTCGCCTCTCGACTGATTAACAGTTTTTCTTTTTTCTTTGTTTTACTTATCCTTTGGACAGATTACAGCCTAATGTTGACACCAGACAGAAGCAGCTGGCAGCCTGGTGCTCTCTGGCGCTGGCCTACTGCCGACACCACAAACTCTACACCCTGGACGTCATGGAATCCCAGGAGAGCCCAGTTTTCAATAACAAGAAGATAGAACGTATCCTTAAAGATGCATTGGAAAGACAATTGATTAGAAAAACAAGTTTTTTTTCTTGCTATGAAAAGGAATTAGACCACTTAGAGCCCGAATAAGCGGCATGCACTGTTCTCAATGAGCATGGATGTAACAAATAATCATAAGTAGATTAGGGTGTTTAAGGGAATTGAGTCATAATTCAAAATAATATTGTTGGAATGAAGGTCTTGCACTTTGGGAAGACTTTCCCAATAATTAGCTGATTTGATTTGATACTGATGGTCAGCTGGTGTGCTAATGGAATGAGCATGTGGCATGTGACATTCTGTTGAGTCCCTCTGGAAAATCGGGTTGATTTTCCGATGAACAACATCCTGTCTTAAATGACATGGGAATAGACGATGAAAAAGAAGCAGAAAATGTCACAACTATTCACAATTAGCATATAGTAATGCCTAGTCTTTAGAATTCGTTGGTTGACGTTTACAGTTGCCAAACAGAAGGAAAAAAATTTCCGAACCTTAACTAAAGTCACAGGAAAACTATCAACGGAAGCGATCCAAGTTGTCTTTGAGGAACTCAGAAAAAAAGGTGACTATTGTGACGACGCCCGTAGTTCTTGACGACGCACGCAGCCCCGTGGTGTCGCATTACCTCACGGGTCACTGAATGGTAGTGGTGCTGATGGTTTATGTGTTTGTTTTCTGGACTGTCCTGCCACCGTAGGGAACCTGGACTGGCTGGACAAAAACAAGTCTCGGTGTTTAGTCATGTGGAGACGGCCGGAGGAATGGGGGAAGCTGATCTACCAATGGGTGAGTCATCAGCACCCAACATGATCACTCTACGTACCGGAGTACTGCTGTCCTCAGCGCGGGTTGACCAGAGTTACGTTGACCAAGAAATACAAACACTCGATGTCAATGCTTTTTCAACTTTGAATATTATCGATTTACTGCATTGTATATCTGGGATCCAGCAGTCCTACTGTGTTACATTGTATATCTGGGATCCAGCAGTCCTACTGTGTTACATTGTATGTCTGGGATCCAGCAGTCCTACTGTGTTACATTGTACATCTGGGATTCAGCAGTCCTACTGTGTTACAGCAGAACTTCTGGGGGGAGGCGGAACAGAACCTGGACCGGAAACCAAAAATGGAAAAGCGGCGGCGTTACGCCATGCTTCGTGTTTCATTATGGAGATGTCTACCCTAAAGAAACCCATTTGCGAGTGGCTGAAGCTTTCATAAGGGGGTTTTAATGTATTTTCTACAGTAGCCATTTTACATGGTGTCGATTTGAAACCTTTAAAGACACTTTTTTACAGTTTACTAGTAGGCCTTTTACACATGAACTCCGGATCATCTCCAGACCCAATTCTCCGGAGATGATCCGGAGTTCATGTGTGAAAGGCCTACTAGTAAACTGTAAAAAAGTGTCTTTAAACGTTTCAAATCAGATTCAGATTTGCCCTTTCACTCATGCTACTGACAGCCGGAGATAAGCCGCATCAGACGTGTTCACACGTATCGGAGACACTCTCGATCCTTTAGGTGAGGGGTGGCGCCTGGGTAGTTTGTGTTCACTGTAAATAAACAGTTACGTCTTTACAGATCCCCGCATCAGCAACATGTTTGGTTAAACCAAATATGAAGCGTAAGAAGGTGAAACGTTCACCCAGATTTTGAGTTTGTGTGCCATCAGACTTTAGATTATTAATCTGAAGTCTGATTTGTGAGACTACTACATTGTTAACATCGTCCTATCCTTATACGTTTGGAGAAGTGCAAACAGATAAGGATGCCGTTGCTTCAGCTGTTTGTTTCCATCATCTTAACTAGACATCAAAAATATGTGAATGTTATTGTGGAAGCTATCATTAAGAAACAATTATCTTAAAGGGGCACTCCACCGATTGAACACATTGAGGCTCCCTTTGGGTGAGTGTGAAAGACTTTCCCACTTTTACAAAATAATCAGATGTTAGATGTCGTTATTAAAGGGGCCACCTATGAAACGTTTTGCATCACTTTGCTCTGATGGTTGGCATGAGGAAGTTGTTTTTGCCATAAATAAACACTCTTTAAAACGCTCAACCCCAATGGGAACCTCAATGTGTTAAATCGGTTGATTGCCCCTTTATCTTAATGTCGAACTTCTGGTCCTTATACTTGCAAGAGATTGCACGAGCTAACCCCCGTATGTACTGACTATATCTTTGGGAAGCTCGTTGCCTCTCTGCACTGCCAAAAAAATACTATTATTATTAAAATAAATATGCTATATCTGTGTTCCTCTTAACCCCTAGGTCTCCAAAGTGGGCATGATCAACTCTGTGTTTACACTTTACGAGCTGTCCAACGGCGATGACACCGAGGGGGAAGGTACGGTCGAGCACCTTTCCGGCAAGCAAATGCAATTCAGAGTGCTTTACATAATAAAGCTAGACAGATTACCTTATAAAAGAATCAATGAATAAAATACAATTCAAAATAGAATGACTCCTTGCTTTAAAGCTAGGCCTAAAAGAATTGACTGGAGGGCCATTCCAAAGACGCGGAGCATAGACAACGAAAGCACTATCCCCAGGGGCCTTTTAATTCTATTTCTTTACTTTTTATTGAACCAGGCAAGTCATTCAGAACTGTTCACTTTTAACATCGTTATTCAGTCTATTTTGGATAAAACGGTTTTGATTGCTGCACTTTTTTTGGGCACCGCCATTGTATTATTTTTTTCGACAGACTGCTGTGCTCCTTGTTTGTCATGAACTGAAGTTTCCTCTCCCGAGGGCTGATCAGTTGTAGCATGTTTACATTTTTAGAAAAGGCTTTCAACGGGGATCGAGGGCAGACTGATCCGCAGAGAGAAACAGAACGTGAATACAAGAGATCTCGTGGTCTCACGAGGCTAACGAGACGTTCACAGAAAACCATCACATTTCGACCGTGTAAACAGAAGGATATCAACAGTGTAAAACAATATAAATTAGGATTATCGGGCAGGAATTATCGGGTGTCTGTGAAGGAGTCTCCTCAGAAAGGGTCTTGGTTCTCTGTCCTTTTGAACTACCAGAATACAGTTCCCCAGTCCAGCCCTTTTTTACAGGATGATTTGAAACATTTGAGACTGACCTCATTGTATGTTGTGCCAAGAACTATGTTAAATGCTAAATGTTCTTGTTTTCCCAGAATTCCACGGTCTAGAAGAGTGGATGCTGCTGCGGTCCTTGCAGGCCCTGCAGACAGACGGCAAGGCAGAGATCATCAGCATGGACGACAGCAAGGGGGTGAAGTTCTTCTGAGAGGACCCCGGAATCATGAACTCTGCCCTTTATTGCTTTTGTTTTAAGACGCTATGACGGTTGAGCCATTTAGGGTTATGCAAGATCCACCAAAAATGCCCCATCAAATGGATGCTGGTTAAAAAATGATTTGCATCAGGAAGTTGCCATTTCTGGTCCACTGAGAGGGCAACCAAAATGAGGGGTCCATCTCTGAAAAAGAAGAGGCGAGGTGCTACAACAAATGGGTTGTACTGTAAGGGTGTTGTACCTTTTGTTCAAGGTAACCATCTTCTGATCCTGGGTTCCAGTTTAAATGCAACCAGACTCATCAGGAGAGTCCGTGCTGTTCTGTCTACCATTTACTGGGAATACTTCTCACCTACACCGCTGTAACTTTCTTTGTCTTTGTAAATATGGATGTAGTTTTAGTCAGGGTTTTCTTTTCAATACATGGGTAATCCATTATACATGGCTGTTATTTCTCTGCTCTACCACAACAACACACATCCCCAAACAACGAGGGACCTTTACCTTTTGGGTGTTTCAAACGTGTTGCTTCCAGATGAGGATTAACATGAAAATAAGGGGGATTGAGTCCTGGCTCTGTTTTTCTGTACTGATCACTGTGGTAACACAGAGTCAATGTGGTAACTCCTTGGCCAAACGTATTTGTTTTGTTATGGGAAAATAAAGAGATTTCCAATTGTTTGTTCTGTGGGATGGACTCAAGAAAAAGTATTTTGAGTTTGATTAATGCTGGTTTTGGTTTAATTGACTTTTTTTCTTTTTAAGAACATGCATGCATGATTTGTGTTGACATAATGTAATGTGGTTGGGTCACAGGCTAAGAAGATGACAGATATTTAAAAGTGAAATCGTTTTTACTCATTTCAACAGCGCCCTTCTGTAGAAGCCTAGGTAGATAAACAGGTTTCTAATGAAATTCTCTAAATTCTATCAAGGTCCTCTTTCCCAGAATACATTTTCATGTGAAATTCCAAATTGTGATATTATGAATGAACCAGTTTATCCAAGCAGCGGTGGAGATGGGCCAGCTTTAATCATGTGGCAGGGCCCTGAGGCGCAGATAGAGCTCCGGGGAGCCCAGTGTGTTCGCTGATAAAGTCCCTGAGTGCGTTTGTGTGACCGGTGTGGGCCGGCCGCCCTTAGAGATAAGGGGGTCTTGTTTATGTGGCTCCAGTTTGTGGCGCCATCTACAGGACGCATGTTGAACTACATGGTCTTGTTCTACAAATCACGCTACAGACCGGTCTATATTCGTTAACTAACACTGGATTAAGATAATACTGTGAACTTTAAGGTATAGTACAGGCTGAAAAAAAGCAATATCAACATATGTGTGTTTAAAATATATGGTATATATGAGTTATAATGCTTGGGGAATCTACCCAAACCTTCCAAAATGTTTACTCTAAGAGTCTGTTTACAGTAAAAACTCAATATCCTGATGTGACAACAGCTTTATCTGTAACAAGGCTGGATCACCCTTTGTCGAAAGAACAACTTGTTGCGTTACCTCAAGAACCTCTACTAAATCGTCCTTCCTGTTTGTGTCGGTTACCTTTAAAAACAACGAAACATTACAGATTGATGTGTCGCTCAGCATAAAATATAAAACTACATTATAACATTTTGTCTCGGACTTGGAACTTGATGTCAGCGTGGGTTGTCGGTAATTAACGCCTTCTCTCGTGGGGCACACGCTTTTTTACTGCGAGGGGCGGAGCTGAGCGCGGCGGTGGAGCGCCGCTGATAACAGACTGCTGCCAGAGGTTACCTTTATAACTGAGGACTTGCAGTGGGAGAAAGGATTACTTTATTTAAGACGACCATGTGTTAATTGGAAGTTTCGAGATTCCATTTCTGTACCAAGTAAGTCGCCTATGTTATTTTCTTCTGTTTTGTATGTTTTTCAACAAGTTGCCCTCTTGTTTGCAGCCTATTTGAATGGCTAATTTTAGCTATCATCACATGCAGGAATCAGTACCTAGGTAGACGGACTAGTCTTAACACCAACGTAGTCATTAATACCACCATGGTGATGAATACAACCATAGTGATTAATACAACTGTCATTGATAAACCCATTGTGATTAATACCACCATAGTGATTGATGTCACCATAGTGACTGATACCTTCATAGTGAGTACCTGTTGTCTTAAGTGCAACAATGGCGCAAGTGACCTCCTCAGGAAGAAGTGGGGCAATATCAATTAACTAATTTCCGTTGTTTCCGTCACTGTTTTAGGGTCCAATTTAAGGGGGTATTGACATTGAAACAATGTCGCACGCAGAGATGGAAATACCGGGACGCGGTTTCCCGGGTCTGTCGGTGGACATGTCGGAGGACTGCCTGTCCCGGGTGTCAGTGTTTAGGCCACACGGTATAGGCGCAAGGCGGAACTCGTATGGCTTGCATAAAATCACCATGGACATCGACTCCCCGCTATACAGCGGAGTTCTGTCCAAGGCGCTGTCATGGTCCGCCGAGAATATTATGTCGCTTCCAGAGTCCAGGGCCGAAGAGGAAGGGAAGACGGACGACTCGCCCCAGTCGCCGTCCCCCGCCTCGAGCATCGGCACCACCGCCTCCCTCACGCCCCACTGCAGTCAAGCCTCGGAGGCTGTCCTGCTCACTGACACCTGGGCCTCCGTCCCGACCCTCTCCATCCCCCAGGATGCGAGCTCGGACTCTGAAAGTGAACTCGCCCACCCAAGCAAACAGCACAAGGTGTTGTCGCGCATCCCCTACCAGAGCAAGTGGGAGCAGGATGAAAAAGAGGAGATCGAGACAAAAGCCGTGGCAACTTCGCCCGATGGAAGATATCTCAAGTTCAACATTGAGATCGGAAGGGGTTCGTTCAAGACCGTCTATAAAGGGCTGGACACGGAGACCACCGTGGAGGTGGCGTGGTGTGAGCTACAGGTGAGTGAGGAAGGACCTGTTGCACTGTACTTTGACAACCTGAACAATACACTCATTAATTGTGCTATTTTTATTTTATTGAAGTCTGTGTTAATTCGGCCTATTTTGGTTTTTTATTCCTAGTTAACATTGTGGGCATTACATACTGTTTAATGTACAATTTCTAACTGTTTCATGTATGAAAATAGTCTGGCCATAGGCATGTAAAGGAAACTGCTGTCTATTCGATTATAGTGGTTACCAACAGGCCACACGTTTGTTGAAAAAGCCCAAGAAGGCCTTTTTGTGAAGTGGATAATCTGCTTTTTCACGACCTTGGAATGGGGTTTGTGTCATGAACACACAGCTGACTTGGCCATCCCTCCAACAATCCGCTCCAACTCACTCAGTCTGCTATGATCCTCGGTAATCTCTGTTGTTGTAATCAACAACCGGTGACCCCAACAACGTTTCCTCACGCCCTCATGTTAAACTGACCTCACCGTCTTTATATCCCCTATAAAACTTCTAATAAATTGCAAAAATGGAGTATCATTTGTTAAACCCCCGCCCCACAAAAAAGTGTCTTACAGTGTGTGAAATCTGGTTTGGATAGGTGCCTCACACGATACTGTTGCCCCTCACAGGCCAGTTACATGGTAGCCCCGTGAAGACACGTGGATCCATAACAAACACAAGTCATAACACCCCTGATTATAAAGAGGCTTGATGCAGGCTGCTTGCATCAAACAGCCTGCTTGACAGCTGCTCCGTCCGACACGGTGTGGGCAGAACCATGGAGGGGTTTAGAGAGTAAAGCCTGTTACGTCTTCTCTGAATGGTTGCTGTTCTGCCTGACGCATGTTCGTAGCAGTCTCTGGCTAGTGGTCAGGTGAGGTTAGAGGAGTTAAGTCCTTCTCTGTTATCTCACGGTTGGCCTAGTTAGTAGTTTGCCTCTACTAACCCAGTTCGATCAGCGCACCACCAGTTACCAGGTCCAAGCACACGCACACACACACGTGCGCGCACACGCACACACATTAGGTGGACAT
>OOFG01074246.1:0-10608 GCA_900323295.1 Molva molva
AATCTCTGGTGTCCCCTCTTCCCTTTCCCTGTGTGTTTCTTCAACACACACACACACACACACACACACACACACACACAAGCATACACGTACACGCACAAGCATGCACTCAGAGCTGCTGAATTTCTTTCTTCCTCGCTACCTCTCCCTCTCTCTCTGTCTTCCTAACACACAGACAGACACACACTAAAACACAGAACCCGCCCCCCGCTCTGAGCAGCTGTTTCTGGTTGGCAGCGCCGTGCCCGGAGCGAGGAATCAGCAGCAGCGGCGGCCGGGGCGAGTCATGGATCGCTGGCTGGAGCAGACCGCACTGGGCCTGGGCATCACCGGTTGGCTGTGCAGCATCTTCACCCGCTGCCTGTCGCTCTGGAAGGTGAGCGGCACCGTTGACAACGTCACCGCCACCCTGCCCGCGTACTGGGACGGGGTGTGGTTGGATTGGGACCACTGGGACCTGGCGCACGACGGGAGTCTCCATTGCTCCTTTTACCAGAGACTCATGTCGCTCTCTGGAAACTTCCGCACCTGGAGGGCGCTGGTCGAGGCGGCGATAGGAGCCGGGGCGTTCGCTATGGCGGTGGGAACCGCGGGGCTTGTGTGGTTCCCCAGGCGTGGTCAGGTGAAGGTGGCGTCCGGAGTGCTCTTTGTTGTGTCTGGGATACTGTTGTTGGTTCCAATTGCCTGGACGTGTCACCACACCAGTCAGCCTCTAGAGGGCGCCAAAGAACTGCGGCGCGACTGGGGCCCAGCGCTCTACCTCGGCTGGATCTCGTTTGCGTTGATGGTCGCCGTGGGCGCGTTTCTGCTCACCCGGTGCCCACGGTCTGAAGAGCACATTGGGTCGGTGCCGGTGAGCAGGCACCCGGAGCAGGAGGAGAGTGAAAACCCTCTGAGCACCATCCAAAGGACAACGTACACCAACAGCCAGTATGGCAACAGGTCTCAGCCCATCTGATGAGTCACTGCTGTATATTTAACTCCATGGACTCTTCTATATGTATCAACTATAGGCCTACCTGTGTGATGAAAAGCAGACTCCGTTGTCCTTGTTTGAACAGCAGGAGAGGTCTGCATAAAACAGCACAAGTCTGTTATTGCTTATGTCAAACCGTTATTGTGCCTAATTGTTCATTGGTTACTGAGAAATATGCCACTTACTATACAAGTTTAACATTCCAAATGACGTCTTGGGAATAACAATTATGTTTGATACTAAACTAGTTTAGTAATATATCTAAGCTGTGTGTGTGGGGGTAGCTGTCGTGCATAGCATGTTATTTTTAAGACAAATGTCATTTGCTCTTCTAAAGAGTAGGCCTATGCTCTTAAGTGTCATTATGATGCCATTATCCTAGCCTACAAATGGCATTTAAGATGAAGCCTTGCAATACACCTTGAGGTGCCTTACCATGTGGAGCGAGATGTTCAAGTTGTGTGTTCAATTCAATGGAAAAACTGTACATGCGCTTTTGAGTGAGGAGTTTACTTAGAATGCTGTTTACATGTAATATACCAAACATGATTAATATATTGTGTGGCCTTGTCTTCAATATGGTTCTAGGGTAATATCCGTTTTTTACAGCTGCAATACAAAGTTTAAATAAGAGTGAAGTTAAGAGGAGGTTGTGTGTGAGTGTAGCTCAGGAGGTCAAACAGGGTACCACAAATAACCCAAGCCCCAGCAACTGGGGGTGTTTTGAGAAAGGCTTAGTGAATGTGTGTCCTCTGGTCTTGCTAGTCTGCTAACAGGTAACAGGGCTACTGTAGCATTAAGCTATCACTGTGTTGTTGGGACTCAATTAAACTTGACATGAAACGTGTGTGTCTCTTTCTCAACGCTGGTGTCTCTGGAAATGTTCAAAGCCTTGTCGTATCAAAGGATATAGCCACCGGTTCTGAAATTCTAAATGTGTGAACACCATATTTGAAGTCTTTAAATAAGACTTCAAATAGGAAGGTAACTCACACTGGATACAAGATGTGATGTGAAAGTATTCACATTAGCCCTATAAGATGAATGTAAAAATTGTAATACCAATTATTATGTAAATAGTAGAAGCTATTTTCAGTTTTGAAGTTTAATTTCTGTGGCACTTTATATTTTTCTCACAGGGGGATGCAGGTGGCTGGTGCACATTTGGGTTTCAAGAGTTTGTTTGATAGGAACCAGGTCACAGGTGTGTTGGTTGGGAAAGGCACAACATTTTTCGACCGCTAACGCTATCGCTACACTGCAAACCTGTCCTTTATACTCGATTTATATGTTTTGTTTTGTTGTAAATGCCCTCCCTTCTGAAATAAAAGCAGGAAACGGAGGCAGCACATCGGATGTCTTAATCTCAGCACAAAGACGTACTGGAAAACCTCGACAAAAAAAGACGCACATTTAAGGCTAATTATGGGGAAAATACTTTGCTTTAATCATTTAAATGACTTATAATAGGTGTAACTCTTTCAAGGAGCTTCTCCGCTAACTGTAGCAGTATGCGATCAACCTTGATTTTACAAATAACTATTAAAAAGCAATCATCACTGCATCCAAATGGATAAGGAATGTCTTTGTATAATGAACTATGGCCACAACGCACATTATTTGAGCTTTGCAAAAAAATATTTTCTAAGTGGGGGGAATTAATAAGACAGTTAACAAGGTAATGTGTTTCAATATATATTTAATGACAAAATATAAATTATTGGATTAAGCAAATTACACAGTGAGCCATGATTATACATCACAAGTGGTAAAATAAAAAGGCATGGACAATATTCTTGTAATATGATTGTTATTCAAATAACTCCAATAATGTAATAAAATCTTGCTGTAAATAACATAAGTGACTTATGACATGAGATGAAAACACTCCAAACTAAAGTCAAGTACATTCTTCTTTAATAGGCTCACTCTGCACACAAGAAACCAAGAGCCATGCGCAGCCGAATAAACTCTCTAAATATACAGCGGCTGGAACACAGGAATGGCATCATGGATTCAAAGTGGGTTAGCGTCAATTAGTGATATAGAGAGTATGCCCTCTGCGTGCCAGGATGCTCGTTATATATATATATGGAGGCACAGAGGGTCCATGGTGGTGGAGGTTGGAGTTAAGGGCAATGGGGCTGAAGCGAAAAGGATTGAGGGTTAGGTGTGAGGGGTTTAGGGTAAATTAAGTTTAGGGTTAGGGGCTAAGGGTTGGAGAAAATTAAGATTTGAGGGTAAATGGAGTTGAGGGTTGAGGGTAAGGGCTTTTAGGTTTAAGCGTTTAGTGCTAAAGGGTTAAGAGTTGAGGGTAAAGTGGGGTAGGGTTAGGTGGCAAAGGGTTGAGGATAAGGGGGTTGTGGGTAGATGGGTTACGGGCAAAGGGCTGAAGAAGGTTAAGAGTTGAGGGTAAAGAGTTAGGGTCTGAAGTGTTGAGGGTTAAGAGTAGAGGATAAAGTGGGTTCGTGTTGGGTTAAGGATAGAGGGGTTGTGGATAGAAGGGTTAAGGGGTGGTGTTACTCCAGCTTCTCATCTCCCTCCTCCACATCCTTCAGGTTGAGGACCTCCAGGGAGCCCCGGCCCTTGGTCTCACAGCGAATCAGCTCGTCGATCTCCCTGAAGCAGCCGGGGTCCACCAGACACACCTGTGTTTGGGGGAGGAATTTATATGGAGGATATTTAATGGCTGACATTAACTCTAGTCATAGTAGTAGTAGTCATGTGTCGTGGTATAACAACAAGCAAATATGACTATTTATACATTCAGAGACAGACATACAAACTACGTGGTTACCGGCAGAAAGTAACAAGGACTATGTAACACTGCAATGGAATTCACTGGTGATTGTATTTTGTCACGCAGGTTGTTAAACTTTGTCAGATGATGTTTTTCCTAGGCCCTCACCATCTCCAGCTGCTCGTCAAAGTCCTCGCTCTCCACCACCTTCAGGAGCGGCTTCAGCTTCTCCTTCAGCCTCTTGCCCTCCTTGGCCGGCAGGACCAACCGCAGCCTCATGTGGGCCCTCTGGATCTCCATTGACTCCTTCAGCTGTCTGATGACCTCCAACGCCTGGGAAGCACATAGCAGCACATAGAGGTCACCCATTGATAGACTAGCTTGGGTTCCTAAACACTTGCAGGATGATGTATTAAGATAAGATAAAGATAATCTCAACTTAAAAAAACTTTGATCCCAGGTGGGAATTTGGGGGTCACCGCAGCAGAATTACAGGACATTAAATTAATTAAAATGAGCTAAAAGTAAACAAAAATAAAATCATTAAGTGACTTAGGTGTTAGTTAATGTTTTTTATTATGAAACTAAAGTGGACATGCAGCTGCCTACCTGTTGCTTGGTGCTCTTGTTGGCCTTCACAGAGTAGTGGATGTCCTTCATGGCACGCTCGATCAGACTGACCGTGTATGGCCTCTTGGTCTCTGGATTGACACATTTCTCCGCCACAATCGTCGCTATGTCCCTGAACATGGTCTCTAGTTGGCTCTGCCTCTCTTTGTCCGAAACCTGGAGTTCCCCTTTTGCTAAAATCTGCCCATGGAGAAAGAAATCAAAAGTGGAAAACCAACACTTCCAGTCGGATTCAGATGTACAGCAACGTTACAATGTTGCGATGGAGATGGAGCTTTAACTCGCATAATGTAGCTAGGCAAATAGTCACTCAATACTCACTACAGAAAGATGTTCACATTACTTACTTGTTTACAAACTTCGGTAATATCATCTGTTCCAAACGATTTGGACAAGTCATCCTTCTTGGCCACCTGGCCTTTAGAAACGTTGACAAAAACAGAATGAGTTTGTAGAACCTCGTCCAGGTCTTTCTCCCTAGATGAAAACAGACAACGGTGGTTATAGTTTAGATCTGTCTGACAGATAAAAATGGATGGATAACATAACTGTTATCAGTTATCACGTTATTTGGTGTTAACAATTACTTACGCTCCAGATCTCCAGCTCACCACTTTATTTTTGTAACAGGCAATTTCAAATCGTTTTCCTCCCTTTTTCATCCTCACGACAGCCACATTCGTCAGCCGTATTTGGTTTGTCGGGGTAAAGATAGACATTTTGATGATTGATAAATATATAGATATCTGTCAACGCAGTGAACTCATATACGTATAATAACAACACGAGTTAAGTGTCAGATGGATCGACTGACTCAATAGGTACTCAATAAGTGCGTTATCAAAGTACTCCCGCAGTCAACATGAGACGTGAACCAAACGTTCCGCATCTCAGTTATATCTCTGAATTCCGGTTTTTGAATACAAATAAAATATGAATGAGTTTTTAAATTCAGTTTTATTTAAAGCAAAATAAATGTATTTTAAGAAAAGCGAACAGTTATTATAATAATCATAGTTATGAGGAAGCGACCCATGAAAACCACATTTCCCAGAATTCCCATCAATAATGACGATGACAACATGGCTTCACGTGTCCACTGTTGAGAAGATGTATTGTGGATAAGAGACAAGACGTTGCACACTTTATACTTTATGTCAACATCTTTCTGCCAATACAGAGCTTACAATGTTGCAGAGTTGGTTCATAATTATTTGGCATTGCAGCAAGTACGTGTCAACCTCAGATATGAAAGGTATGTGCATCTAGTTTGAAGGCAAGGAACAGAAGAGCAGACTGCTTGCTAACAATAATCATATTTATTTACATTGCCATCGCAAAGGTATTACCTGAAGTATGTCGTATTTGCATTAACACATTTATGTTACATCGGGGTCTTATGACGATCTTATCTTAATTTAGGTGAGAAGAATGAGCACAGTCCCATTGACAGCTGTTGGATGATGGTTTGGCACAACAGGCTGTATTTTTATTCTGCTGCGGCTGTTGTCTTTGGCATATGGTTAACTCTGAAGATGGCAATAAAAAAGGTAGTTAGTCACCTTACCACACCAACCGGTTTAACCGATATGTGTTACTAGGGGTTTGTTTCATTTCCTGTATATTGCATTGCAGGCTGTGCACAATATTTGTTCTGTTGTCTTGTTATTTCATGCCATTACATACTTATCCATGTTACAAGAAGATATACCATCAGGCTTTCTCTTCAGGGTTCTTAAATCCTCATCTCATCCTTTTCAGAGAAGCTCTTCGGTCGAGGTGGTCCCTCAGACCTCCAGAGCGGTGGAGGAGGAGTCCTGTCCTACAGGAGCAGACCATGTGGTCCAGGTCTCAGGAGTGAAGATCTTTTATGGCTCACAGACAGGAACTGCACAAGTATGGGCATTGTTCTCAACATTGTATACTTAGTGGTCTGTATAATAGAGCTGGAAGACAATTGACTTAGTCCCTTTAACTTTCTTTTACTACAAATGTTGTATTATAATGGTATGACCATAAAAATAATGTATCGTACTTGAAAAGAAGCAATGTGTTCTACAAAACATTCAAAGTGGGAAAAAATATATATTAATACATACACCGTCAAACCCAAATAGGTCTCATGCTGATGTTTGTTTGTAGGTTTTTATTTGCTAAATGAACACAACCTGATAGTTTTCTTTCTCTGGTACATTTTAGGGGTTTGCCAAGGACCTGGCAGAAGGGGTGAAGAATTTGGGAATACCGGCAGAAGTGATCAACATGAAGGACTATGATCCAGAAGACCGCCTCGCTGATGAAGTAAGCCCTTAAGATCAATTTAAGGACATATTGTCCAACCACACATACAATATGGACACAATTGTAAAACACAATTGTTAATCTTAGTCCGTTAGCCGGTAGCAGGAAGGAACATTTCATGCATGCCATGATAACTTCCTCACAAACACTATTCAGTTGTAGGAACGGAAGTTCAATTGATTACAAACTGAATTGTTTATATACTCTACTTAAACTTATACTTATTATTGAAGTCCTTTACTTTCCCCTTACCACAGGAATTGCAATACACACTCAATGAGCAGCTTGCATCTTTGTGTTGCAATGTTCCTGCCAAATAGCCAACTGCAGATCATGAATAAGTGACACATTTCAATGCCAGCGCTTTTGCCAAATCTTTCGCCAGATCTAAAGGGTGTGTCAAATATTTAGGAGAAGTTTGTTCCTTTGTGTGTGTCCTAAAAGAAGCAAGGACAGAACTGAGAGGATGGGCTATGTATGTCAAGCTATTTCCACATTTAACTATATCATACACTTTCGCATTGACAAGCAGACAACTACAACAACGTGTGCCTTCATGCACCGCATGGCCTCAATAAAACAATGATTAACTTCACAACTAGTGATGAATTGCACCTTGACCTGGGATGCACTCTTGCATCTAATCCCAGCTCTCCGCCTTCCAAGTGGGTGATTGGCCAGGGTGATCCAATCACAATCACTAGTACGGCCTGCCGTGATTTGCTTCTTGGAAGTTGGATTGGAGCAGAAAGTGTGGCCAAGGCCGGTCATATCCGTTGTGTGCTGATTGGATAGAATGTAATCCTGCATTATATTTGTTGTGCTCCCCGGTGCGCTATGACTAAAGTAAGGGATAGTTTAGAGAAAACTACCTGTTTGGCATGCAAATACTAGGGGTTGCAGTTTGCTTGGAAAAATGGCTGCTAATCAAATCAAATAACTTTCATACCAGTAGTATATTCCTTTTTATACCAGTTCAGTCCCTCCAAAATATAACAGTGTTCTTAGTAAGAGACTGTTCTCTAAAAGCCTGTCAGCAGATTATGAGTTACAACATAAACAGTCCCTTTGCTGTCTGTGACACTGAAGCCCAACTCCCCGGTTCTGCGGTCCCAACACTGATAAACGCTTCCCTCTGAATCATATCCTTCATATTGTGGGCCCCAGGTGCTGGGCAGTGCGTCGTACAGAGATTAATATAAGATTGCCCGGCTGGGAAGCGGCAGTAGAGGAAACGGCTATTTATTCCACAGGAAAGCCAGACTGTTCTTTGAGATGAAATCTCAATATTGAGAAATGAGGTCCACTGGGCCCTGGCAGCTCTGAGATTCTGGGGATGATGACCTCGAAGGCTGAGCAATCTGTCATGGAGGCACCCTGTCCTGGGCAGCCTGGGTGGCCGGGGAGCTAGCCTGGAGCTTGAGCTTTGCTAGATGTTCCATAGCAGTGGATTACTGCACAGAGAAAACAAACAAATGCAGAAGTGTCCCTGTCTTCATATTTTTTTTTTAAAGGGACTTTGGTTGCTTTTCTATCTATATCTATATCTATATCTATATCTATATCTATATCTATATCTATATCTATATCTGTATCTATATCCATATCCATACTGAGGAATTGCTTCTAAATGCCCATTTAATATATGATTTAAATATTATAATACAGTGGTTCTCAACGGGTGGTGGTCACGAGGGCCTTTTGAGTGGGTTGCAGAACATATCCCAAACCTTAATCTTTAGAAAGAAGCCAATGAATTAACTAATGTTTCAATGCTAATTCATGTTTCAATGGCTTACTATTTCATTGAGTTTAGCCCTCAATGTTTTTAACAGAAAATTAGCGCATTTTTGATTACTGCAATATTGGTAAATACATTTAACATTTTTGGATAGTGACTTAATGACTAATGACACATTTGGGTCCTTAGGCTAGACCAGTTGAGAACCACTGTTATAATATATATGTGGATAACATAATTGTAAATTGCTGATTTTACATCATGTATTGGAAATATGTTTGTTTTTAATATGCGGTCAGTTCGTAACAGTAGCCTTTTTATTGCATGTGTGCACAATGTACAATGGGTTTTCCATGGTATGCTTTTCCCTGCAAATCATGTAAAATCATTGAGGCACTGGAGGTAGATTGGAGGGAAAGTGGCTGTTTAAATGTTAACAAGCACAGTACAGCTGTAAAACCTTGCCATTAGACAAAGAAACAGCAGCGTCAGAGAAGGAAATCCCACCGTCTGAACTGAAAAAGTACTCGCCTGCGAGCCCAAAAGTTCAAAAAGAGTCGATGCTATGCCTTTCCTTTCCTTGTTATGTGTTTTCTAAAGAACACTTCAAAAGTAATGATGTGGAATGGGAAATAGGATTGGGAATTGGGATGGGTACTGGATGAGCCAGCTCTGCACATACATCGATGCAATGATATTATGTCCAGTAATCCTGAGGTTTATTTCTTTCTCGTAATATTATTTCACAACTGTATCACACCTCTGTGCCAGTGCTCCAACAGGTCAGTCTGCGTGTTCCTATTGGCCACCTACACTGACGGACAGCCCACAGAGAATGCTGATTGGTTCTGTAAGTGGCTGGAGGAGGCTTCCACAGACTTCAGATATGGGAAGACCTACCTGAAAGGCCTGAGATATGCTGTGTTTGGCCTGGGTCACTCTGCCTACATTGGCCACTACAATACAGTAAGTACTTTTTCAACTTCACTTCACACATTTGTTAACTTTGTGATTATTCTACTGTCCGGTACCATCTGCTGTGACCCAATGGGATCCCTGCTAATCCACCTGGCTAGTATACCTTATGTAGTCAAATCTAAACCAACCCTATTGGTTAGCCTGTCTGTCCATTAGGGCACCAATTGCACTCCTAACCATCCCTGGAAGGAGGGATCCCTCTTACTGCTTTCCTTCTCAAGTTTCATCCTTGATAACGAATGGAGTTTTTCTTTGCCCTTTAAAGGGCTTAGGGTTAGGGCAAGCCATGTAATGTTTTTGCACCCATCATCACGTAACTATTACATTGCGAGGCAGCTGGATTCGCGAGATAACAATCACGCGTGTATCAATCTGGCCTGGTTTCATGTTATGCACTTGTCGTCGAACCATATTGGTTCGGACCAATCAGCATCCAATGAGGAACTACGTGATCTACAGGATATGTGATAGACGGGGATAGACAGATGGTTCATCCAATCACCTGCCAAGTATTTTCTGAAAGGGCCAGCCCTTTTCCAGTTTCTAATGATGACTTCCCAGATGTTTCTGTGTTGCAATCCAAATGGCGCGTCAGGTTGTCAATCTGAAAAGATAAAAACAGTCAAATAATAACCAGCAGTACATTTCCGACTACCACTCCCAGATCAGTAACGTGTATCTCCCCCCTGCCCCTCCCAGGTGAGTAAGAACGTGGACAAGTGGCTGTGGATGCTGAGCGGGGCCCGCCTGCTGACCAGGGGCCAGGGCGACTGCAACGTGGCCAAGAGCCGCAACGGCAGCGTCCAGGGGGACTTCCTGGCGTGGAAGGTCCACTTCCTGTCCCGTCTGCGGGCCCTGACCAATGACGGGGCGCAGAAGGGCGGCGGCGGCGGTGGGGGCTGTATGGGTCACAGTGGGTCGTGTAAGAACCGACCCGAAGACATCCCCGAGCGGGGAGGAGAAGAGGAGGAGGAACAGGAAGAGGAGGAGTCTGAGATTTCACAGCACGACAGCTCCGAGGTACACAAAAGAGTACCGGAAAACCCAGATGTGTTGGATTCATTTTTCCGTTATAATTATAAGGCGTATATTCCTGTTTACATGTATGTGCATGTCTGTGCATAATCGCTGTGTGCCTGTGTCTTTGTTAGTGTGTGTGTGTGTGTGTGTGTGTGTGTGTGTGTGTGTGTGTGTGTGTGTGTTTGTCGAGCAAATCGTATTAATATTATACCGAATATGTCT
>OOFG01074262.1:0-11034 GCA_900323295.1 Molva molva
CCCTCCAGAGTCCCTCGGCCCCCCTCCAGGGTCCCTCCAGAGTCCCTCGGCCCCCCTCCAGGGTCCCTCCAGAGTCCCTCGGCCCCCCTCGGCTCCGCTCCAGGAGCACCAGGTCGGAGGTCAGGGCTGATTATGGATTGCTCCAGGGTTCTGGGAGACTGGGTGTACAGTCTTGTGGGTACAGCTCAAATGTCAGCTGCATCTTTAATGCAGTGCCCCCCCGTCCTTCCCTCCAGCCAAGCTGTCAATGTCCCAGGCAACATGGCCGACCATGTCAAAGTACCTTGAAGTTAGTTAGATCAGTGGTTCACAAAGTTTCTCTTTGGAGGACTACACTCCTGGAGGATTTCGAGGGGTCAGAGGTAGCCTCCCTAATATATGAATTCCGTACCAACAGACGAGAGGTGAATAGGATGGACAATGCCGCAGCACTCCAGAGACAAGAATACACTTTACGAAATAACTTCAGAATAGAACCCCCTTAGATATTATTCGACCTTATTTCCTTATATCCACAATTCTATGGTGGCACACAACTTGAAATGAACAGGAACGTAACTTTTTTAGGGGTCAAAAGCCCAAGTGTTGTTCAATTTGTGTATGGTTTATATTTTGCATGATATATTTGTATTTCATTCATTTATCTTCCACTGAACCACCTGAGAACACATGCACACACCTATTGATGCATGCATGCACACACCTAGTGATGATGCCATGCACCCCTTGTCTGGTCATTGCTGCACTCTAATTGTGGGCTTTACAGTTCAAACAACAAGAAAGACTAGAATGGTGTGAGTCAAACGGTGTTGGTGATTTGGTGTGTCTTGTTCCCTCACCCAGCACGGGAGCATGCCCAAACTGGCAGAGTCCTACTGGCTTTCAGGATTCGGTGGCAATATGCCACTGAATGCAATAAAAGATGGTTCTGTCCCACACAACCACACTACCTTCTGCACCTGGTCAGTTCTGTGATGCGGGAACACTGCCCCCTGGCTAACAAGTTACGCCACTGCAGCCAGATGCTGTTTGGCGCTGTACATTAAGTGTTATTGAGTTGTGGCCGCGTAGTACCATACCGATTTCCATAATACAAATTGTTTATGGATACTGATGGCAAGACCATGCAAATCAACTGTACACACCTTTATCGTTTTCTCACCACGCCTAATCTCTGACTATTGTCTTTGGTAATCATGGATGAATGACTCACTCAATCCATGCACTTTTCCTGTTTCTGCTGTCTAATAACCTGTCGAGACCAGAGTGGTGGCGTGGGTGTGTGATTTAAGACACTGAGCTTAAGATGTGTTGACCTAAACTGTTTCCTCATTTAGGTATTAAACACAGGGTTTGAAGTGTACAGTGTAAAGGCCCTCTTAGTATATACCCTAGTTTATTTTGTTCTTATTAACGGGCTTACGAATTAAATAGGGACCCTATTGCATTTGTTGTGTGTGGTGTTATTCTTTTTTTCTGACAGATCTCCGAAGCTATCTGGTCAAAAGTTGTATAAATTGGCATGATTGTAGAACTTGTAAAACAAGTAACGGATGCAAGTGAATGGACCAGATCCGCCAATAGGTGGCGCTATAATCAGCGTTTGAATGTAAAAACTTCAAAGCACTGCCATTTCCACTAGGAAAGTGCCATGTGCGTAAAACTTTGTAAACAAGCACAACTCCTGATGAAGAACAATTTTACTGTTTCAACCCCAGGGGGTCAAACCCTTTGGATTCAATGCAATGACCACAACTTGAAAAAACACCCACACATCAACTGATTCTGAGCCCTAGGCCATAAAAGCTTCAAACTTGGCACAAATGTACCAGGTGACAATATGGTGAAACAATGATGGCAATCAGATCAAAGACGCTGGAGATATACAATTTTATGTAAAATGTATGCATATATGCAATGTTTAAATGGCTATAACTTTGCGTGACAATCCAGTTTTGTACTTTCCCTTCCCCAATGGCCCACACATTGTACTGTGGCTGCTGTTTCTTCTTTTAGCATGAATCAGGAATCCTACTTCTCAGATAAAACACACAAACCAGAACAAGTACAAACAATAAAACTATAACTTAAACTCTATATGACAATTTAGTTGTCTTTAGTTGAAACTGAAAAACTAAAAGCACTCATCGCCTGATTAGCAATTTTTTAAACTAATTTGTACCCCTTCACTTCTCAGTGCTTCTTTTAATACAGCTCTGTTCTCGATTACAACAATACATGTTCCACTGTTTCCGTCAGCTGACAATGATCACACCTCCAATTTGGATGTTTCTTTAAAACAAATCGATATAATCCTGGATGACCAATTATCATCCTTGTAATGGTTGTTTCTGCATCTCCCTACATTCCTTGTCTTTCCTACAACATCCAAACCTCCTTTTGGATGTTGTAGAAATGTTGACTTCATTTCTTTATCGTACTCGCCATTTGCTTTTATTCTCTCTTCATTTAACTTTTTGCTGCTGCTTTGCTGAAGTCTGTTAGAATCAATCGGGTCTCCTTTGGTTGCATCTTTTTGCATATTTATCAGCTTTTTAATTTCCAATAAATCCTGAATGCGCATACAAATACTGCCTAATCTATTTGACCATCTCTGTCCTTAGCGGCATCAAGCGATTCTAGGTCTACCTCAGAAAATGGCAGGAAGCCATGGTGGTACAGAAATGGCAGGAAGCCATGGTGGTACAGAAATGGCAGGAAGCCATGGTGGTACAGAAATGGGGTCTCTCCATAAAACCCCATTTCTATGGCCTCCTTTTACGCACCCACACACTTTTTTCCCTTTTGTTTCTCTTTCTTCCAACTTGGTTCAAACACTTTCTGTTGGATGAACATCACTATGTCATTCTAAATAACCCAATAGGTAGCTGCAAGTTGTTTATCTTTTCTGTAGCATTTCCCCTCCTCTACCTGCATGGCTGACACCAGGGTTGTTTATCTTTTCTGTAGCATTTCCCCTGCTCTACCTGCATGGCTGACACCAGGGCTGTTTATCTTTTCTGTAGCATTGCCCCTCCTCTACCTGCATGGCTGACACCAGGGCTGTTTCAGATGCACCACAGCAGATCCTCAAGGGCTTCAAAGACGTCCAGCTTTTCAAATGTGGTGTTTGCTGCCGATGCTATGCCACTCCACCATAGTGTTGATCTCATGGATGGTTTGCAAACACATCCATCAGCTCCCCACTCTGTTGCAGCCAAACATCTCATGACATTAATACTTGTTTAACATGTTGTGATTATCTTACTGTGTTCCTTCCCGTCAGCCTTGAGTTAAAACACACCTCGAGGAGTTTAAATGACTCTTCCACTGTATTTCAGCTTGATCTTGCTGCCGTTTCCCCCGTGAGTCCCATGGCAGCCTCCGACGTGAGAGCCTTCTCACTAAGCTCTGCAACGCTGCCTCCCAGTGGACAGGAGATCACACTGTTTTCTTCTATTTTCACCTCTTTAGCTCATTTACACATCCATTCAACTATAATATCTGATATCATGTCTCCCAATCCAAAGTATGCCAACGAGCACAGATCAAATCATATCAAGGTGTCTTCTAAGGGTAAAATCCTTCCCAAAGTAATTACTCATTGTGACTGTGAACAATATGATAAACCGGAGTTGGAGATGTACAAGTAAGTTATACGTTATTTTTTAGGATATAATGCTAAAATCTAGACGCTGCAAATTAGAATTATGTATTTCATAAGCAGTACTGTGTATATTGTTGTGTGTTTAACTGTATTCCATCCACACAGGCCTACTGGCCCATCAGGTATCTTCCAGAACCCGGTATAAAACACATGCCCCTTTGAAGATGCGGAGCCGGAGGCAGAAAGACACTGTGATAGGTTTACGGAGAGAGAGTGGAGAGACAAAGAGTGGTGAGTCAATGATCTGCTGTGATCCCCATCTCTCCTCTTTCATGCCTCAATGACTTATCTTTGAAGACCATGACCTTTGACCCTGAGGAGGGGGTGGTGTGCTGGTTACATGCCCTTTCATACTGTAGGCCGATGCACGTTTGCATTTGAATTGGGATGGATGCGTTCACTGAAAAACAGACCATTCAAGGTTACAGGCGTCTTCAACAGCATCGCTGCTACTCTCAGGGAAGGCAACGCTGGCCTCTACTGGTGATATGTGGTAACGCACCATCCAAATCCATGCTTTGCCAGACTCATACATTGTATTAAAATAATGTTCCAAGGTTATATGCGTAAACCCTTTATGTTGTTAATACAAATTGCTCATTGTTAGCTGTTTTAGAAAAACGCAGAACGTTCAAATAACGCAACTGATGCAGAGTTAAACCTACCTACCTGTCACACACCTTTTAATTATCAATCTCTGAACAGAAAAATATACCTTCAAGAACTCCTTTAATGTTACCATCAACCGTAGATGATTTGAAAGGCATGGTCTATGTCACCGATTCTCAACTGGTGGGTAGCAAGGGCATTACGAGTGGATCACAGAGCACATGCCAAACAGTAATCTTTAAAAAGAAGCCCATGAATTAACTAAGGTTTCGATTTTCATTCATGTTTCAATGACTTGCTCTTCCATTGAGTTTAGCCTCGATGTTTTAAACAGCACTCGAAGGCATTGTTGATAACTACAGTATTGGTAAATACATTTTATTTTTGGGGTTGTGACTTAATGACAGATGAAACATGTAGGTCCTGAGGATAGACCAGTTGAGAACCACTGGTCTATGATATACATCATCCCATCAGATTTAATCTCATGTCTTATTTTGTCTTTTAATAAGGCATTTTAACATATTGTAATCTAGCTAAGCCATTTCCTCAGTCATGCAATCCCAGCAGAGGGAAGGGCCGTGTGGCCCCTCTACATCAGGGCCCCTGGTGCTCTCTACATCAGGGCCCCTGGTGCTCTCTACAGAGGGGACCAGGCCTACCTTTAAACAATAGCCTTTACTGGGCGAACCCTGCATGGACCCATCAACTAGAGATGGTTTGGAGGACGTAAGAATAACATGAATGACTGCAAATGCTTACTATTTGTTTTGCGCGAGTTTAGTGTTTTTAAGTTTAACAAAACATTTTTCTTTTTTTAACAATCCTTTTGAGAATAAACAACTATTTGGGAGCAGCAGCATTCAATTAAACACAATAAAACACAGTAACACACATAGTAAACAACACCACAGAAGGAAAGGGAACAAAAGAGGCAGATCATTCAATGCCAAGAAAACAATGTCCAATTAATCAAACAAATTCCAGTTCCAGCTCCTACCTTGCCAACGTCTAAGATGAGCCTCAGAAATCCATTCATCCACATGTGGAAACGTGCATCTTTCAGCTCCCCACTCTGTTCAGGCCAAACATCTCACAACATTAATAATTGTTTAAGAAGACGTGACTATCGTATTAATGTGTTCCTTCCAGGTCTGCCTTGAGTCAAATCACACCCGGAATCCAATAATAACAGAAAATAGTCTTTCATGTCAAAAGTCCTTCCTTTCATTGTGCTTAATTCACTTAATCTCTTAATTAATCATAGTTCAGCTGCTTCAGCCCTCAAATCTAGTGCTTCTTTGCTCTAGCCACAAGTCGACCATCTTCCAAACAAAACTCAAATGTGGGTGTGGCCAAATTACCACCTAATTACCTCCAGCTGCTTTCAGTTATCCCCCTTCCCTTCACCACACCACCCCTACTTGAATGAAAACCAAACAAACCAAAAACCAATCCCTACTGAACACCAGACCAAAGCACAGGTGTTGATGTTACAATAAAGAAAATGTATTTCTTTAGATGGTGTTCATATGAGCCACCATTTTACATCATTTGGTCCATAAATACAAATTGATAGTGATAGCAGTAACAAACCCATTTTCTGTTTCCATTCGCCCATGGCTTCAAGCCCTAGAGCTGAAACCTGCAGTCTGGAAGGCCTATCTGGTCCAGACAGACTGGCTGTCCCTCTGAAGGAGTCCTGCCTCACCGGGTGTCTGGTGTCACTCATGCTGGGTCACATGGGGAGCTCTATAATAAAAATAGCCAGTGACAGCCAATGGAGAAGAAAAACACAACAACCTGATGGAGATTGCAGAGATAGTCAAGTGTGAACATGCAGACATCGCAGTTAAATGTGCATGGATGCATTGGATGGAAACGGGCATGCACATTTCTTGTATTGTGGAGTTTGGAATGCACATCGTGTTGGATTCTTGGGTTTGTAAATAGAGGTGTGATTTCTCTCTCCACTCTGGCCCAGGAAACAGAGGAAAACCAAGTATAGTCTGTCTTGGAGCCTGTTTAATCATCAGCTATCGCCTGTATGCGAATACACTGAAAACCCCACCAAATGAAATGTGCTATAATACAATTAATTATTTGTACATTTGAGACTTGAGAGATTCTATTTTTTCAATGACTTTTCTTCAAATCTGAAAGTGTCTCAACTCACTTTGTATTGTCAACTCAGCCCACTGTATGATTTGTAATAGTATGTTTAAGTTTTAATATATCCAAGCTTACTCTAGCGTGTGTATAGTGTTTTGTTTATTTATTCTGGGTCTTCTTGAGTCCACATGCTCCCATTGCAGACTGAACACATACCTACCAAACAGCTTTGTCTGGTTAGAACTGGGCGCCACCACACCGACAGACCCTGTACATTTTTAACCACCAAGATGCCATTCCTATTTTTCTATGAATTGATTCCTGTTTCAGCCTTCCTTGAAGTTATCTCACGCTGTAATGTTTCTCCTTTACCACACGATGGCAGTGTTTCCACGTCTACAACGAGAAGGAAACAAGAACATGCGGTGGCCAATAGACCACAATCAAATCACCCTTCTGCCAGACACCACTCATTGCTGTTTAGCACTTGATCTAAAGGACCTGCGCGTTTATGATGAATTATACAACAACTCTTCAGACGGAGTGATGAAAGACAGATAGAAAGAATTACAGACGGAGAGAATTAGAGAGAGGGAGCCTCATCTCAGATCAGATATGATAAAGCCAAGAGGCTTTGGGGATGAGAGGAATGTGTCTAATTAGCCAACAGGCAAGAGATCTCAGGAATATATTTGTAGCTCTTTGAGGAGATTTAGCCAAAGAAAGGAGTGAATCTTTGGCTTAGCTTTCAGGCATGACATTAAAAGTTAAAAGTTACTGGGAATTTCTCTCCCAATCCTTCATTTTCAAGTGAAACCCTGCCCGGATTCTCAGAAGTATTACATGTTCAAGTAGTTGAGGTGGCGACAGCAGCTAAAGAAATGATAATGACCGATAAATCTCTTCACGTTTTCCCGTTCAGTGGAACAACAGTTCAAAAGGTGTAACCGCTGTGGAAGGAAAAAAGACTAAATCAGAGAAGAAAATCCAAATCATTTTACCTAATGATGCCATTTATTTGAACTATTCTGCCATTGTGCTAGTACGTGTCTCCTATAATAGGGAAATGATGCAGGAATACAGGATGTCACTACTCTTCCCCAAGCTACTGTGGTCAACATGTTATGGCTCATAGTTAAAAAGGGGCATTAGGGAAAGAACCTTTTAAAAGCAGAAGCGAGGTAGTTGGTTTTGTGTTGAGCAGTGGACGTTTTATTGATGGCTGGGCCAGGCTGAGCTGATATTTCAAACAGTGCGGCCGTGCACCGCATAGAATCATAAAAGCACTTTGATCAAAGGGCATGCGGGGGCTAAGAATAAACTGCACATACCTGCGTGTGTGTATCTGTGTGTGTGTCTGTCTGTGTTTGTGTTTGTGTTTGTGTTTGTATTTGTGTCTGTGTGTGTGTGTTTGCGTGTGTGCGTGCATGTGTGTTGTGTGCATGCGCACATGTCTGTGGGTGATTGCATGTGTGTGGTGTGTGTGTGTAGGCATGTGTGTGTTTGTGTGTTTGTGTGCGATTGCATTACTTAAAGGCAAGAGCAGGAGCTGCATGAATAAGCAACTGGAGCAACGGGTGAAATGTGTCAAAAGATGAATAATCATTTTTAACAAATTAAAAAATGTGTGTCTTTCAAGCAATTGGTCTCATGACCTACGAAACAGTACTAATCATCAGGCATCTCCCTAAAGCATTGAACAAGGAGGACTGAAAGTCCACCAACGCATATTTGAGCATGTGAACTAAGCATGTGCGCGCTCTCCTTGAGGGCGTCTCGTTTTATATCCATACCACATGGGCGGATGTGACATTCCTCGCCAGCTCTTTCTCTCAGTTCAGCCTCCTTGTTGTGGCAACTCAAACATGGTGTTTATTTGAAACCCGTGCCTGGGGGACGGAGAGACTGAAATGAGCGGTGTTGTCTACTGGAACTCGGCGGATACCTATGACTCCCCAACCCTCGTAGGCCTGCATAGACCGTGACGGAGTTATAGGATTTTCGGGATGGTGGTAAAATATCACCCACGACCTTAGCCTGACGATCCCCCCCTCTTCTGGTTCTAGTGGGTAGTAACTTATATAACATGTCACTGAAACTGTGACAGGCAGGGGAATAATGATGAACTGAGCTCTGAGAGGGACAAGCTCCGCCAGAACCGCTTCTGTTTCTGTGGCGTGCATGGAGGTTATATAAAGAGAGCAAAAAGTGGAACCCCAACCACACACACACAAGCACACGCACATACACACCTGCATGCACACGCACACAAACACACACACACACACACACACACACACTTTCCTTGGGTCTTGCTTACCCTTTTTCTCGGTGTGGGCACAGTGGGCATAGAAAACACAACACAAAGCACTTTACAAGTAAACAGCAGCTGTCACCTCTGACATCCTCATTACAGTGCATTTGCGCCTTTTGAGGCAGGAGGTATTGCAGCTCAGAGTGCGCACACAAGAACCGCTTTGCATGGTTGGAAGAGTACTGTGCTGGCTGCGTGGTTTCTCATGTTTCTCATAATGTTGTTTTTTTGGAGAAATGTCCTATTGGTCACACACACACACACACACACACACACACGCACACACACACACACACATGCACGCACATACACATACACATACACATACACATACACATACACATACACATACACATACACATACACATACACATACACATACACACACACACACTGACAATCTCACACACTCACCCACACACACAGACACACACACACACACACACCTAGACATTCACAGACAAAGACACACATCAACACAAACATAAGAAATGTCCCCATTGTCCCTCGAGTCATTGCAGGGTCTTTGACGTGTGTGACTCATGGAGGGCCACAGACAGAAGAGTCTACTGTACAGTGAGTCAGGCCATTAAGCTGCTCCGCTTCAGAGTTTCAAACCCTTACTGTAGGGTTTGAAGTGCCTGCGGTCCAGGGTCGACACCACAATAAAAATAGTATTGAAGGAGGATGTATGAGGGTGCAGCCGGTTTTAAGTGTAGTTCTGCGTGGACAGTGCACACAACAACAATTAGAGATTGTGTACAAGTGCAGGAGTGCTGTCTCAGCACGCTGGAAAGAAATCAAACAGAGAACTGTCTTTATTTCAATGACATGTTTTCCAGTTCAACATGTTCTATTTTTACCTTTACAGGGGTTCCATTGTTTGAGATTTCATTGACTTTGTTCCACTTGAGCGAGTTATGTATTTACTGTTGAGCTTCTGCCTTCTGCTGAGAAGGCAGAAGCCATTCAGCTCAGCAAAATGTGATTACGTCGAGTTATACTGGGAGTTATACTATGTTTGGACTTTGTAGTTAGGGTACCATCATCCGGCTGACACGGCGCAACCTGGGACAAATATACAATCTTGTGGTAGTCTAACCATGAATCTGGTTTCAAATTAAACTATCCATTCCTTTGCAATTAAAATGCGACAATGTTTCTAATAACTTAAATCTAAGTTATTAATGTACTTACTGTTAATGATGTAGTGATGTTGTGCAGTCCAGTACTACAGTAAAAGTACATTATAGGTGCATTAAAATAGTGTATGTGTACAAGAAAGATAAACAGAGCGAGAGATATGCAAACCTACATAGAGAGAGATTGTCTAATGCAGAGATTGAATGAGACAGAGTGAAAGACCTGAAAAGGAGTTTCTTATACAGACTCCTCAATCGTTCCCACTTTAACTATTTACTGCTTTAGTGGTTTAACTGGCACGATAGACAGCTCCCCAGTCCTGTTCTTCAAGGTGACGGTCACTTTTTCCACTGCTCTTTTTCTTTCTTCCTCTCTCTCTGTCACCATCTGCATCAGTTCCGATGGGACTGCTGCAGTCAGCATGAGCATCAGCTATGCTGACATGAATATTGCAGTGCCTGGTGCCACGACTCTGCTGATCACTTCAAAGCGATCCATGTTTTTATTATCCGTTATCTATTGACGTATTGATTCAAATGGACATGACAGATATATACTGTGTTGCTTCTCTAACGCTTTTTCTCCAACACACACATTGACACACATTAACGCACACAAAAACACACACACACACACAGACAGTGTGTGTGTGTGTGTGTGTGTGTGATTCATTTTACACAGCTCTTTGCTGCTCTGGCTCTGAGCTGGGCCAGGCGGTCAGTGACATCATCACCGTGATCATGCCACACACCACCTGGGTTTCTTTTACCGACTCCAGACAGGAGGACCAGGGTGGTGCTGTTGGAAGACGCTTTATTGCAGAGGTTGATGGACAATGGTGCATGAGCTGGTGAACCATGCTGCCATGTAGGAGATATTCCTGAGTGTGTGGAGACGGCTGGTTTAACCTGTGCACACTGATTTCTCAATGCATGACAGGTGTGCAGCCATCATCCACACACACTCCACATCCCCCCCCCAACACCAAATTGAGGCTGGGTGAGGCCTACTTTTCCCACCCATCCAAAACAACTACTATAAACTGGACTCTGACCAGGGTTACCATACCAAACTTATACACACACACACACACACACACACACACACACACCCACGAGCACATGAACAAACACATACAGACACAAACGCACATTATTTTTCTTTGAGACAATTCTAAGCTAGAACATCA
>OOFG01074307.1:0-10240 GCA_900323295.1 Molva molva
CTGTGTGTGTCAGTGTGCGTGTGTGCGTGTGTGTGCGTGCGTGTGTGTGTGTGTGTGTGTGTGTGTGTGTGTATGCATGTGTGTGTGTATCTGTGTATGAATGTGCCTGTGTGTGTATGTGTGCGTGTGTGTGTATGCATGTGTGTACGTGCGAGTGTGTGAGCCATCGTATCCCTTTTCATTTCTTTGATCAGCGGCCCGTGAGGAGACATGGAAGCGTCGATAGATGGTCCGGGGATCCTGAGGAACGCAGCATCAAATTCCTCCTTTCTCTCTTTCTCTCTGCCCTCTCCCTCCCTCCCTTGCTTTTGCAAAATCACCTCTAGCCCTCAGACCACGGCAGCTGTGGAAACAGTTTTTGGCTCTACCAGCTACATGCCAGAGGGGACCTTCCGAGACACTGTGGTGCCATTGTACCGGTGAGCCTTCTTTGCCTGGTGAGGTTTATTCTGCTACTGTTCAACATGTATTCTACTCTATTCTATCCTACTCCAGAGACCCAACTGCAGACTGACTGTCCGTTCACCCTTATTTTCATAACTAAAATAGAATCATGTTTCATTCATCTATGTAAGCAAGATACTGTATATGTTGTGCTTCACCACCACCAAATCAAAGGTCAGAAGTTAGAAATACCTAGTCTCTGGAGCATAAGCGTGGTTGAATCTTTCATGATGTGGTTGATAATGCCGTTTATTATGGGTTTGATCTTAGTTATTTCCCTCATATTGAATGTGAATGTGTTATTCTAGTTCAGGAGAGCTCTGCTGGTTAAATACGTGTTTGTGATTTCGTTTATTTCTCTCTGGTTGTGAATGGGTGCCGCGCAAGCCCCCGCCCACCTCGGACTTTAGCACCAATGGGATGGCGTGGTACGTGGTGGATGAACGTTACGTCACATCATCAGCAGTCGTCGTGGTGGTGGGACTGCTGCTGCGCTGTGCTTGCATTGCAATATCTGAGAATGCCTCCGACCAGAAGAACTACAAGTGAAACACTTTGCACAACTGAAAACATTTACGGATGATTATCTTCCGCCTCTACGAAAGTCGAGAAATATCCATAGATTCTCGAAGGTACCGTGATTTTTTTTTGTGAGGAAAAGAGATTGCTACTCAGTCGGCATGCAACCAAAGCCACTTTGATGCGACCATTTAGCTAACAAGCTAACGGGGAATGTTTTCTTAGAGAAGCCAGCTAGCTTTTTTCCTTTGCTCAACCTGCAGCAAACCGCCGAATAATCGTGGTTTATCAAACTAGTTTTTCCAAGTATCGTGCGAGTAGTTTGAATGGGATATTGCTCCTGCGTGTTTGGTACCGCTGGGCTGTGTGAGAAGATGTTTCATGTTCTGCTGCTCACTCGCTCACTAAAGCCCACAAGGTAATTGACTGTCCACAGTTGAACTCTGCTCTCACCGCGACCTCTTTGAATGATCATCTTAGCGAATATGAACGCTGTATATTCGCGTAGCTATATTTCCCGTATTTCATAGCCAACAAAAACAAAAACCGAAGATGGAAACATAGCGCATTAAAAGGTAAACAAAGAAAGTATGGTGCTTTTTGAGCTGCTTGACCGCTCTTCACAGACCGATATGGCGATTTAATACACACTAGCATTGATAAGAACATAAGGTGGATGACCAATATAAATCGCCCACATGCACTGGACCGATCATTGGATTTGTGCAAGGCATCTGAAGCGGAAGGTGGGAGACGTGAATGCAACGACTTTGCAGCCTGGGGGAAGATGGCGGAGCGATCCCGTTGGAGGTGGTGAATGTAAAACTTTTGGTCTCATTGGAATTATTGCTAGACATCTCAGCCCATACCGTTGGACACATGCAGGCCAAAAAACGGTATTTAATTCTGTTCTCTACCGGTGCGTGTGTCATTCTGCTGTTCTGCTTTGGGGGTATCCAAGTCCCGCTACCTAGAAGGGGTCCCAGCAGGCGCGATGGCCGTAGCTTTGGCAATGATCACGTCGGTTCGCAGTGGCGACGCTCCTCCGGAACGCTACAGCCGTTGGATCCGTGGGACCAAGTGGAGACCGAAGATTACAATGGGCACATATCGCCGCAGCAGAAGCGGGACTCTATCTCCGGTGTATACACAGGGAGACAATGCAGGATGGACTCCTGCTTTGATTTCTTCAAGTGTAAGAGCAACGGGTTCAAAGTTTACGTCTACCCCCCACAGAAGGGGGAAAAGATGTCAGAGAGTTATCAAAATATATTGTCCTCCATTGAGGGCTCCAGGTTCTACACCTCTGACCCAGGACAAGCATGTCTGTTTGTCCTGAGTTTGGATACTTTGGACCGAGACCAGCTCTCACCCCAGTATATTCACAACCTCAAAGCAAAAGTCCAGAGCCTTCCCCTTTGGAACGGGGGCAAGAACCACATCATCTTTAACTTGTACTCTGGAACATGGCCAGACTACACAGAAGACCTGGGCTTTGACATCGGCCACGCCATGTTGGCCAAGGCCAGCATAAGCACAGAGAACTTCCGCCCCAACTTTGACGTCTCCATCCCCCTCTTCTCCAAAGACCATCCTCGGACAGGCGGAGAGAGGGGTTACATGAAACAGAACTCCATCCCCCCATACAGGAAGTACATGCTTGTTTTCAAGGGCAAGAGGTACCTGACTGGAATAGGGTCGGACACAAGAAACGCCTTGTATCACGTCCATAACTCTGAAGACGTGGTCCTTCTCACCACCTGTAAGCACGGCAAAGACTGGCAGAAGCACAAGGACGCCCGCTGTGACCGTGACAACGCAGAGTACGACAAGTGAGTAGCTGGCATTTGTCTCATTACCCTTTATTCCGGTTTGCACTCATTTTTTCCTATGCCCCACTTGCAACTTGTTTTTCATTCAGGTGTGACCGGCGTGATGGATAATATTCTGTCACTGTTATCACATCAACATCAATACTTTCCATGATTATTTTCATTTAAATCATGGTTTGAATTGTGTTAACCTACAGATTTTTTTACACTGCTGTTATTTTTGTTCTTATTAAATATTTGCGATGGGGGAAAAACTGACCGTAGACCCCATCTAATTAATTTAAAAAAGGAATCAAAGGTCACGTTGTTAGCCTGATTCAATTTATAACTAGCATGCCATTTAGCGGTGTATTTGAATTTACCCCCAAATCAAAAGACCCCACTCGATGCATCGCTTGGACATGTACACTTTAGCTTATGATTGAATCTCAACTTTTCAACAAATTGCAACAAAACTTCTATTTGCCACCATTATGATAATCACAGCATAGAAGTTTATCAGCCATTTTCTAGCAACACACACCAACAGCCTTACTCTCAATACAGCTCTCTCAAAAGCTGAGCGACACACTATGCTTGTTGATGTGTTTTCAGTGTCCAGGCCACCCTCAAGGCAACGCTGCTTGATATCTCCATCGCTCTTTAAAAAAACACACACACGAAAATATACTTCATCACCCACTCATACATTCATACTCCTACGAGGCAAACTGTTTTTCTGCCCCCTTATCTGATGAGCAAATTGGCGTCTGTCTCACCCTGCTTCAGCCAGCTGGAATCACTCTGCACTCCCCCAGACCAGGCTGTGTTGTTACTGGGTACTGTGCGGCGCTGGGTGATCGACAGTGGCTCGGCGGTGTGGATTAGCCCGGGACAATGCTGTGGTGCCAGTTAGGGGAAGCCACTCGGACTGCTGTTTGTTCAGTCATTTCCCAGACGGGCCCAGCTCCATCATGCAAGGAATGCCCCAGCAGCCTCAGTCCCGTGTGACCCCTCTCTTCGATGTCGAGGTGCAGGTCTGCTGTGCAGGGTGACCCTCGAGCCTCCGCCCCCTGCTGTGATCATGCGGCTGTAGTCAATGTTGCCACTAGTTCATCAGTTTGGGAGATTTGCTCTTCACGCTGGGTGAGCGGGATTGGCTGATTTAATATCAGGCTGTCATGGCTTCGGTCATGGAATGTGGATGCGATTTGAATTAGTTTTGAGTGCGGCTGTGAGTTGTTAGGATTTAGGGCCAGAGAGAAAACGAGGCAGAATGGTGTTTTTTTTTTATATTCAACTTTTAAAGTGACTATCCACAAAAGCTTGGCCTGTGTGCTTACGGCTGAGTAGGTTCACTTCTTGGCATGAGAGTTTAATTCCCTCTCTCGCGTTCAGAATGTGGCCTATCTGATTTCTTTCCCATCGTATCTACCTCTCATTCCCTCCCTCATGTCTCTCTCTCTCTCCCTCTTCCTCTGTTGCTTTCCGCCAGCTCATTGCTTGCTGCCAAACATTGGCTGAGAGTGATTGCACACAGTAAGATGAGTGTCATCAGGACGCTTGCCCAACAGAGGGGTAAAAAAAAATCCCCATTCCATTAAGCAGTATGGAGAGGTTGTCTGTGTAGCCATCTGACTAGCCCTGGGACCTGTTCCCGAAAGCTGAAGTTAGCCATATATGTGACGTGAAGTCAGAATTCATGAAGGTCCAGAATTTTCGTTTCCAGATACAAAACAGGGTTCCCCACAGCTGGCTATAGGCGAGGCACAGCGCAACCCTCTAAATGTCGGGCCACTACGAACAACTTCACTTTTCAGTCAGCATCTGCATTCAATTTGACATAAATATAGATTGCTATTAGCCTCATATACTATTATATAGGCTAAAATAATACATCTATGAAAGCAAACAGGGGCTGTTTTCTGTGGAAACGGAGAGCTCTAGTGTGTCTTTCCTCGCAGTTTTCACATCTGATCAGGACAAAACCCCCATAGATGAAGAGAACCGTTTGACCGATTTTAAAAAATGTTGAATACGTGAGAACGATGCGTTTCAGCTTATAGAACAAATGCGCCATTCAATAAAGCAGAACAGCGAAAATGCACATGGCGTAACGACGGAGAGAATCATTTTCACCAGCTTGAGTCGGTGTGTGCATAATCCCTGCCTGTTGTGATTTGTGTACGTTAATGTCCTTTAAGCACACAGTCCGCAATAAGTGCTCCTTAATAAAGTGATCTAAAGCGGGAATCGAATGCCACTCAGCGGGCCGAGACACAGCGGGTCTAGCAGTGTTAACTGCAGGAAACTGACCGGGGATTGCCTCTTATTGTTCCTCTTTAACGCCATTATTTGGCGTTTCAGTTTTCAGCGTATTGTCCTATTCATTCCCCGCTTAATATCCCTTTATTACTCAGCGGCATTATAGAGTAAACATGTGCAGGTCATTTCAGACAGTTTTTAGTTGTACATCAATCATTAGATCCAACATAATATAATACGTTTTTTCTCCTACCAATGGTCAATGGCCTATGAAAGCCTAATGCAGGATTCCCAACCCAAAATCTAGTCTACCTTTATGATCTAAGAGCTATCATTTGAGTAGTTTGTTAAAAAAAATGGCATATTCTCCAGTTATTAGTTATTATGAAATGATAAGAATATCTGTTCCTAGTTGACTGTGCTTGTATGAGAATAGTTAGCTTTTAGACTATTCTGCTCAATATCTGACCAATCAGGGCACCTCTTCTTTGATTGGTTTTCGGGGCATCCATCTTGCCTGTCAATCACATATAGCTAAGCTCCACCACAGTACTTGAATGCAACACTTCTCAAAGGCAAAGAAACTTAGGGAGGGAGGGGTGTTTTTTTTGGGTGGTTTATTTTCCAAAAATTGCCTCTGCTCTCTTTCCAACTCTAAAATCTTGCCTACAGTGGCCTCTTTGATGAGGTTATTATAATGCACGTGATTTATTTATTTATTTATTTTTATTTTTTTTTTTAAACCCATGATTGCTTGACTGAGAGAATTTGAGTCTACTCGGAACGATGATTTGACTATTAGTTTAAGGTACAGCCCTTCAGTATTGCTTGTCTCTTTCTCTGAAGTATTTCCCCCTCCACTAAAAGTTTTGGTGGGAAACACTTTGGAAGCAAAGGCCCCTTGCCCACTTGGCTCAGCTATAAACCTGACATAACCTGCCATATCCTAATGGACATGGCAGGTTATGTTTGAGTTAGCCCAGCCCATGCCAGATAATGTAAAAATGTCTTCCTGAGCATTTCATTTTTTAGTAGCCAACATGTCAAATATATAACATTTTATCTCCCTGTGAATGACAGTTTTGTACTACACAATATAGTCATAATGCTTGATCGAGATTTTGCGATAACATTGATTCAGCGTCTTTTCGCATGCTAGGACTATTAATATAGTTAGATGAAACCCATATATAGCCTATGTTGCAAACAGTAGTATACAAACATTTAATTCTCATGAGTAGCACATTGAATGCAACATGTAGGCTACTTAACACACCTTGATAGTCGTCAGCTGTGTTTTGTTTGTCAATGGCTTAGGCCTGCATTATGTTGTCTACTTATGCTACGACTTGTTGGGCTGTGGGCACTGTTGACTTAATGCCACACGGTAGGTAACATGGCATGCCGATCGGGCGGGAATCCACAAGCAACCCAAATAATTAGCATAATGAAAAGTACCAGATATTTGTAAGTCCTTCCTCCCTGTGTAGAAGGATTTGGTGCCAATCTTTCCGTTCATGATTCTAGTTACTTAAGGCCTTCCCTTTTTGCCATAACCTTTTCAAACAGCTTGATTTAAATCAGTCTATGTATGATTAATTTGCTTTCACTTTCCCTCTGCCAGTCTGCCCTTGTAAAACTAAATTAATGAGCCTAACGCTGTCCAATCATTTATACTGGCCTGATAGGAGTGGGAAGAAAAATGGGCTTGGCTCTTCATTTTAGCGTTCATCCATTGGTACACTCTTTCCATTTCATTTGAAAACACTAAACCCTATTCTAAATTAGTTTTCATTTTGAATGTGCTCGGTAACCCCTGCTTCAATCGGGGCTCTTATCTCTTATGCCTTGGTCTATGAAGTTCAACTTCTGCTTTTTTGGTTTCAAACGATGCATTTTTAGTTAGTTTTCTGCACTGCTGCATAATGCCCCTGATAATGAATAATGAATCATAGATCTCTCTGTCTGTTTTACATCCAATTATTTGTAGATGCATTAAACAGACGTGCTCTAGCTGTCCTTTATATTACTATTTGCCGACCATCCAGTGAGGTTCATACATCTCAAATATAGTATATCTAGTATATATATAATCAAGTTTGACCTACATGACAAACGGCAAGTTGTATCTGTCCATCATGAGGAAGTAGCACACAGACCCATGCAGTTTATGGCCATTAGTGAGCAGCACAATTGTGTAACATAGGCCTATTCCATTGTGATTAACCGCTTTAAGTGTGTATCTGGGTCTTAACAGACCGTGCCCATCATCCAGGCCATTCAGTTTAATTGTTCCCCAATGCTCGATAAAGCCACCCCTTTAGTACTGGTGTTGGCTAATGCTTCCTCCTAACAAAGACTTGGATGCATAGATGCAATGTGTTTGACAACATGTTGGATGATTCACCTCTAGGAATGTAATTCTGCGTAGTCAAGGGCATGCCGGATGCTGTCATTTTTGAAAGATGCCTTTTCCAATCCCAGATAAAGTGATGAAGGCTGGATGCTTCTGTATTGAGGCTCATTACACAGCCTGGCACTGTGTATTCCCTGAGGGGACCCATGCCTGGTCCTATGTACCACCCTGTTTCCCACCTAAGTGCCATTTTAACTTCTATAGCATGTGTGTAGGGCTGAGCCACATGGCCAAAATATCTCAACTTATATTTTGGAAATGTTTAGAAGTTTGGCATGTGGAGTTCCTACTTTTTCCATGGCTTGTTTTTTTGTAATGCTTTTGATTTATTAGGGCTGGCCCAAGTACATAATTTCAAGCTTTGAATATTCGTTAGGTTATCCGAACAAATATTCAGAGGAATGTTTTTTTTTTTAAGTATCTTTCCCTGCCTGAATTGGAGCCAGCCGAGACCACTCCTGCAGAATCGTGTTTTTATCAACTGAGCATTTTTCCTTTTCATTTCTAGTGTTATTTTACGTAAAGAGCAACAATACAGTATCACATAGTATTGCTGTTTGGGCGCCAGTGGTTTTGGGATCCACTCGTTGGTCCGAGTCAGACTCGTCACGGCAGAGCTTCAGCGCAGCCAGAACGTTTAGAAGAGTAGGCCTACTTCCAGTTATCACAAAGCAAATAGGTAGGTTTGAACATTATACAAAGGTTTGATGAAACTGCACGAAGGACTAGCGCTATCAACCCGAAGAGAAAACGTTGTGGGTGAAGGATTGCTATAAGGGAAAGAAGCATTGCTACCTTTTCTATTCATTGTTTTATTAATTACCAGTTATTATAAGTAGGTAGGGCTTTTTGGTATCTTTTGGCCTCGTTCATATATTGAAATGGCAGCTAAATACGTTCATTATTAAAACCCTTATAAAACAATTAAACCCTCCCCGCTTGCTGCAACAACTTATTTCTACTGAGTAGCGCCACCATGGAAAATAAATCCTGGGGAGAACCCTAGAACATTTAATGAATATTATTATTACAGTTACAGTTACAATTACTCGACGAGTGTCACACTGGACTACAGGTGTCAAAGTGCTGCTGAAGTATTTGAATAATGTTCTAATAATCAGCTACAAAACTTACGAAGGATAATTCGGTCATCTGAAGCCTTGAGGTGAAGCGTTCTCAGACGCACTCTGAGGGCTGTCTCACGCCCTTACATATATCTTTTTATTTATCACTGATATTCTGAACAAATGTAACCTTACCTTCTACCTGTAGTTCCCAAATATGCATAGCAGCTTCTTTCATAATAAAACAAAACAGAATCATTCAAATACTGAATGGAGAATATTCAAATATTCAGGCTCAGCCCTAGGTTTTATGCATCCCCCTTTAACAAAACAATGACTTAACAGTACAACATGTCTGTTTGTGTGTGTCCACACAGATAACAGTGGGGTAAAGGCAGGATATTGAATACTTGGATATTGATTTTTTTTGTTGTTAATTTAGCTACATTAGTTTGGAGGAATGATGCTTTCTGATGGACAACTATAATTAATGGTTAATTAATTATGTAGCGTTGGCTTACTGTATGCCATTTAAGGCCAACTTTTCACAAGTAGTTTTTCCGTTTAGTCTATGGCCATATTGGTTCTATTTCATCTAATTGGTTTTCCCCTTTGTAGTCACACAGCTCCCTAGTGGACCATGGAAATCCTTCCCTGACATTGAGCATTTTTATATGTTGCCGGTTGGGAGGGCATGATGTGAGTATTTTTTGTTTAACATTTGGGGAAATCCTAAGGGTTTCATTATGTCTGCCAAGATCGATCCATCAACCCACAGCAAGAAGTTGAATCCTTTTCAAATGGTAATGGAACGCAGGCTTGCTCTGTGGCCAGGAACCAGTACCCAAATCTAGCAGGACCTGCCAAGGAAGGATTCGCATTGGGCCCAGAGGTGTGGGCGGAACAAGGAAGTATTCAGAGAACTAGTTGCCAGGGAAATAAATATTTGTTGGTGGGTCATGATTTAACTTTCCCAAACGACAAAGAATCTCTCCAGCCCACGTACTGTAAACAACCACATGCCAGCCGGGATAAGAAGCATGTCTGTCTCTGCAATTAGACAGACTGACTAAACTGGCCTGTTTCTCACGCAGCCCGCTTGCAGTGCGGGTCTACGACTTGGCTGTAATGCAACCCCATTGGCCAGTCGGAGCGGTCGGTGGTCTAACTGGGTGGAAATAATAGTTTCTGTGGGCCATTGTACAACAAATCCCACTTATCCTCTCCCACTGACAACAGGGAAGTTGTGACGGGCTGAATGCTGCTTCTCACCATAATCGGCATGTAATGGCCATGTAATTCCTGTGTAATAGTTGAGATTTTATTCTCCAGATGTGAGCTGAGGACTTCACAGCGAGCTTCTAATGCATTATAGAGGGGGAGAAATGAAGAATTTCCTAAGTGACTATAATTTGAATCGGTTCACACAGCCTTTATAAAATATCTAATCACAGCATCTTTGAACTTTCATAGGCATGACCTAGTTAAGATTCCGACGCTGGAGTTGATGGAAAAACGAACGATGCCTCGCCTGGCCGCCATCCCTCATTAGATACCTCTCATTAGGCTTCTCTTAGCTGTGATTGCTGTGGAGACTGGGCTGCCTCTAGGCCCAGCGTACCCGGGGTTACTGCATTCCTTCTGGCCTGTGATGAGCGGCCCACATCTTGATGAGATACTGTTACATTACCAGCGACGGGGTGCCACTGGGCATGTTGGGA